>SIJG01000040.1:1038277-1202471 GCA_023374025.1 Heterodera schachtii
GCCTTTTAGCAAAATAATTTTTTTAAATTTACTTAATTGAATTCTAAAACATTAAACCTTTTTAAGGACCATGGTCATCCGTGTGTTTCCAAGGAAACTGCTCCATCCGTGCGGGTAACTCCACAACAATTTGTTGACAGTAAGTAATTTCTTAAATTATTTTTAAATAACTATTTATATTAAAATAATTTATTTTTTTAGTGCTCTTATTTCTCTGATCGAACAACGAAAACAAAACAAATCAACATCCCACAGCATTTAATGCAGATAACAAATTTCGATGAAGAAATGAATGAATTAAAATATGCATTTCAAAATTTACTCACAACAATTTTTTGTACTATTAAATAAATGGATTTTGAAATTTTTTCGTTTCGTTGAGAATATGCAAATAATTTTTTTAATTTTAAAAATTGGAAAATTTGTTCAGTTCATCTACATTTTGTAATGGGCATTTAGTGGGTGCTGTTAGTTTTCGACAGTGGTGATCTCGACAGTGTTGGTTTCGACAGTGATTAATTTCGACAGTAAAGTATTTAAAAAAAAAATATTCTATATGGTATAAGACTAGTAAAATTTTGAAAAATAAAATGTTAAGCAAAGGCTCATGAACATTGCAGAGGGTTTGCGATTTTCGAATTCTGCTAAAGAGACTGCTGATTTGCATTATTTAGCAGCTTTTTCCACACGATTCGAGAATATTAGGTATCAAGAAATTTGTTGTACATTTGCTTGAGCCCAGCAAGAGATATTTGTGTAGAAAAAGAGAAAGCGATAAATTTTTTGACAAAAAATATCATATACAAGTCTTATTTATTATTTATTTAAGTTATAAATTTTGTATATGCAAATTGTATATTAAATATACATTCGTGATGTACAATAAATTATATAAATTTACTTTAAAAAGTACTGTCGGAATCAACTACTGTCGAAACCAATCACTGTCGAAATCACCACTGTCGAAAACACCTGGTACGATTTAGTGTGCTAATATTGTAATTTTAAAATAATTTTGGCGTTTTGTTCTTTAATTTAAACGATAATTGTCTTCGGCATTGGGCTGTGTTGTATTGTGTTTGCGTTGGGCTGTTGTCTTTTGCCGTGTGCTGTGCAACAACAACATATTAAAGCCCCTGACAATAACTCTATTTTTTTACGACTTTAGGATAATTTTGTTGTATAAAGTTCATTAAAACTTAAATGGACGACTAAATTAAAACCATTTTTATTTATGCATAATTTATTACTTATCTACTAAGTAATTCAAAGCATAGCATAAAATTTTAACTTATAAAAGTTATTCAAATATGTCATGGTCATAATTGACGCGGAAAAAGTCTTTCTCAAAAAGTTAAAATTCCAATTATTCTTTAAATTTAAAATAATTCATCATTTTAACATGACTCGGTTAATTTCAGTTTATCATTTTATATCCGTTTCAGTAACATTTTGTCGATCAGTAGGGCCACATTATTCATGGACTAAAATTCACAATTTTTTGGGCTTCAAAACAAATTCGCTACATCTCATCATCGGCTCTAAAAAGGCAATCGACTGACTTAGGAATAGGATGAGAACCTTGAAAAAGGTAATTAAAATTAATATTTTAATTTTTCTACAGATTAAACTAACGTAGTCCCGCCGTTATGCACGCCATTCTCGTGATTAACAATGCAATTATGACGAAAAGCAATATAAAATAATAAACAGCGGATTCATTTAAGTTGTGAATTAATTTGGGATAAACTGTAGTGAACGCCCCGTGAAAAAAGGGGTCAAATGATATACCAATCGATTCGTCTCAAGGAGCTAAGCACGGAAAAATATATCTCGAGTTGCGGAAATGCCAAAAAACCGGTTTTTGAACCGGTTTAAAACTCGAAAAATTGAGTGAAAAGGGGGGCCCTTGACCCTTTAAAACGGTCAAATTCGGACAAATTTGGTATCTTTCGAAAGCTCTTGATGAGCTAAGTCTAAAAAACAAGGTATAAATTCGAACCAATGTCATCTAAGCACTGGGACAACTGAGTCCCAGTGAAAATGGATACTTAAAAAAAATTAAAAAAGTTTTCTTATATAATGCACGAAATCGTTTAGCCTTGAATATCGAGTATTGCGCTAAAAAACCGCCGCACACTCGACTACGGCGGCCAGTAGGTGGGGCGAGATTACGGGCTACGGAAGAAGTCCGCGCGTGATCCGCAGGCGGTTGACTGATTGGCGGGGGCCCTTCGGGCCCCCGCAGTCAACCGCCTGTGGCGCTCGTCAGACTGCTTCCTCCGCCCTCCGTCTCGCCCCACTACTTGCTCCGTCTTCGCATGCTCCCTTTTGCGAAAATTTGCTTTTAAATTTTTATTTCCCGTTTATTATTTTTCGGTACTGAAGTGTCAATTTTCACTTAACTCAATTGTCCCAGTGCTCAGATGGCGTCGGTTCGAATTTATACCTTGTTTTTTAGACTTAGATCATCAAGAGCTTTCGAATGATACCAAATTTGTGTGATTTTGACCGTTTTAAAAGCTTAGCTGCCTCCCTTTTCACTCAAATTTTCGAGTTTTAAACCGGTTCAAAAACCGGTTTAAACACTTTTGCCGCCAGTTTTTTTGACGGTTTAGGCGTTTTCAGCACCTAAGAAAACCTATAAAAGTGTTTTTATGCAATTTTGAGTCTGAGACCTATGATGGATATTTTTACCTTTTAAATTTGTCGTAAATTAAGTCTTGGTTTTTTTTGGTTCGAGTCAAGATTCGGGTTTCGAATTTGGTCAAAATGGATGTCATAATCGTTTTCAGCGACCTCTAAAACCCCTAGATATATGTTTTCCTTGTAATTTATGAATTTAGAATTTTTGTTCGAATTCGGGTTCGGGATTCGGAATTTTGAAAAATAAATGTCATATTCGTGATCAGCGCCCCAAATTACCCTAGAAATGAGTCTTTATTTGAAAATTTCAGGGGGGGTCACAAAAAACTCGTCTCGGCCCGACCCTCAACCTAAAATATGGTTTTGAGAGAGAAAATGTTTAATTTTTGAATTGTTAATCTTTATTTTATTAAAGAATTTCGATAGGTTCGACAATTGTGCAGCACGCACTTTATTTTTTTTAATTCAATTAATGTTTTTTGCATTCAATTAATGCAACTAATAAAACTTTTTAAAATATATTTTAAATGAAAATAATTTTTGTTAAAAAAGGCAGAATTTAATTGCATCGCAATAAAGATGCTGTAAAAATCAAAATTTCGCTTCATAATTAATTTGTTTAATGCCATTGAGTCATTTTATTTCTATTTTTTCATTAAAACATATTTTTGTTTTCGGCGGAAGCTGCTGCAAATGCATCGTCTGCTAAATTGTTCAACATTCCTTCCTCGGTCATTCTTTCCAAAAACGCCGAAGCATCTGTTGATTTTATCAAAATGTTTTTTCAAATGGCAAAACACGATCAACCGTCCGTCATTTTCATCGGTTTTTATAGTAAATGAATTGGACATTTTGCCATTTATTTGTTCAGACGAAATCGACACATTTTTACGTCGCGCGATGGATCGAGACGAAATCGAAGAATTGCTAAGCTACTGTATGGAGAAAAACGAAATCCAAATATTGTCACAACGCTGGATGAAACGACAGGCAAAAGCTCAATTTCTGGTCGAAATGGATAGATTATCGTCAAAGTCGGGGGATTTTGGTGTGTTTGTGATTGGAGCCACAGATCGACCGCAGGAAATGGACGAAGACGCGAGCGGACGATTCGCCAAGCAAATTTTTGTTGAAATGCCCGACAAAAAAGCACGAGAGAAAATGTTATGGAAAATTGTAAAAAAGAATGAAAATGATTTTGAGCTAAGTGGTAAAGAAATTGAGTAAGTGTCACCTGAATAATAATGGTAATTAAACTCTAATTATTCGTTTTAAGCCAATTAGCACTGATGACCGAAAACTTTTCATTTGATGATTCGTTGGAACTTTGTCAAACGGCGAATCTTGCCATTGTGCACAATGCCAGTGAGCAAAACGAGTTTTTCCAGGGAACAATGGATGCGCAATTGCGTCGCATCAAAATGAAAGATTTGGAAAATGCCATTGAAACGGTTCAGCATAGACCGAAAAAAGCGAAAAACAAACAGAAATTAGGGGAATTACAGAAACAAAAATCGAAGGCCAAACAAAGCAATGGAAAGGGAAAAGAGCCAAAAATTGAAGATTTAGAAAATGCCATTGAAAAAACTAATACAAAAGCGAGCAAAACGGAAAACAAACTGAAAAAACAGAAGTCGAAGGGTAACAAACGCAATGGAAATGAGAAAGTCACAAAATGAATGAGAAGAGACGGACAGATTGGCACTTCTGCTGACAATAGTCGGAAAATCGCATGACCCTTTTCTTTTTGGGTGTGTATTTACTCATGGTTATCAGATGAATTTTACATAAAGGCATAGGATTTTATGCGATTTTTAACAATTTATTGTTCAAATATGATTATTTTGAGGGTTTTCACTAAATATAAAAAAAGCTCAAAATTAAAAATAGCCAAAAAAGCTTCAAAGTATTATTTTTTGGAAATTTAACCCTATTATCTGTTCCATCTGGAAACCACGGGTTTACTTTTTCATATTTCTTGAAGTAAGCATCAGTATTTTGGCACTCTCTCCAAAAGTCCACAAATTTTGCTCTTTGGATGTAAAATAGTTAACAAATTTTGTCAAAATTTCAAAAATATTTCCGGGCGGCGCTGGCCAATTTTAGGTCCATTTTAGGACTGATTGATAATATTTTCTGAATAAGTAAATTTGCATCGCAAATTTCATACAAAATTTCTTGAAAATTTACCCGGCGATGACTATTGCCCATCGGACGGGCCTCTACCTTAATATTTCTTTTTAAAAATTGACGCAAAAAGCGATCTATGTTCATTTTTTGGGAAAAGCTGTTAGGAAATAGGCCAAAAGTTTCAAAAAAAATTTCAGGCGGCGTCTCCCGGTATCCCGGACCATCCGCCTGTTGCAAAAAGAAAAATAAATAGAGAAAAGGGAAAAAAGCGAAACCAAAATAAAAAGCGAAAAGGCGAAAGCGAAATGCCGAAAAAAAGCGAAAAGGCGAAATTTTTTTCCAAAATTAGATGATAAAATGGACCGAATAATTCATTAGAAAATGTGATTAGGTGTTGTCGATCACAATGGCCGATTTTCAAACATTTCTTGCCAATGGCCTGGTTGCAGCCACGATGCCTTTGTTCTTCGCCAGTCAAACGTATGGGAAGAATTTGAAGGTGGCCAAATCCAAGGAATTATTCTGGGTGATAGTGCTTATCCAACACGTCGCTGGCTAATGACACCTTTTGCAAACCCCACAACTGCAGCTCAACAACAATATAATTATGCACATGCAAAAACAAGGGTTATTGTCGAGAATGCATTTGGGAGATGGAAGCGGCGATTCCATATTTTACATTCCGAAGTACGAATTAAATTGCAGAATGTGCGAACATTGATCACGGCAGCAGCTGTGCTGCACAACATTGCAATCGATCGCAATTTGCCAGATTTTATTGATGAAACTTTTGTTGACAATCAGCCCTCTCTCCTCCAAATTAATTCACTTCCTACAATTCGATCACTTGACAGTTTCAATTTGCGCAATAATATTGCCGAAATTGTTTTGGTGGCTCTTCGTAATTTATTTTATTTTTTCTTTTCTATTCATGCCAAAAAATGATAAATCTTTCTGATTTGTTAATTTTTCTTTTTTAAATAATTTATTTTTTAATATTTCCTCATGGATCGCGGATCGTGATCTTTATGCATACGGATCGTAAGCTTCATCTACGGATCCGATCCTCTGATCCTATTTTCCCTTGTAATATGGATCGTGATCCGAGGATCCGATCTTTATGCATACGGGTACTGATGATTGACTGCTCTTTTATTTTTTCATAAATTCTTTATGCAATTCCTGGTGATTGTGAGACAAATGGGAGGGTCGGTGTCGGGGTTTTTTAATTTTTCTTCTTATGCCATATAGTCTCATAAAGCTTTCTATGTAGTATTTTTGCTTAAAAATATTTATTAATTTTCATAATAATAATTTTATTTGCTTTTTTTAAATTTCTTTTTTATCGTAAAGATTTTTGTCTAGAATTAATTATAAAACGGATATTCAATTTTTTTGAAAATTACTGTTTATTTTTCCGTTATAAATTAAAAAATTTATTATATTAAAATATTATTGTGGCAAAAAAGGCAATTTCGAGAAATTACCTTTCAAAAAATAATTAAATAAATAGAAAAGTGGATCTTATTGAAAAAACGATCAAAAATTTCTGATTACATTTTTTTGGTTTTCAAAACATCTTTTTTCGCGGCGCACTTTTTCTAAAGACTTAGGAGAAAGGGGTACGGCAGTGCCGATAGGCGCCGCCGGGAAAATTTTTGAAAAATTGGATGGAGCTGTTAACAGATTTTGTCCAAAAAATAATGGATTTTTGTGATTTTGAGAGAAATTTTTTTAATAAGATTTACGAATTTTTTGGCCCGGCGATGCCAATAGGCAGCACCAGGCGATTTTAAAATTAAAAAATAAATTAATTTAAAAAAAAAACGTCAACCGGCATCGAACTCATGACAAAGAGTACTGTAAATGTTGATGCACTTACGATGACACCACCACACATGAATAAAAATAAGCAAATTTTACTTTATTTAATAAAATTTTAGTAAAATGGTTAAAAACTTCAAAATTTTCTGTAAAATTTTTGCTTTTTCTCCCACGAAAATGCCATTGTTTATTTTAAAAAGCCAATCTTAGGGGTGTACTTTTATTTCGCTTTTCAGCCAAAAAGCGAAAGCGAAAAGCGAAAATTGCAACATCCCTGATCCCTATGCATTCTCATCAAAATAAATCTGAGAAAAAATATTTGATTTAAATCTTCGCCCTGACAAATGAGTTAAATAAATATATAAATCCTCGCCCTTTATTGCACATTAGGCGTCCCATCGATTTTAGGCGTCCAATTAATGACCACCCTCATTTGTCAGTTTATCCATAACTTTTTTTTCTTACTTTGTCAATGTCCTACTTTTTGGTATCAAATGAAAGCTAAAGACTTGGGTTTTTAAAACTAAATACTGAGCTAAAATTATTAGACAAAAATTTATTCTTAAATATACATTTGAAAGGTTGTTTAAAAGTGACTTAGAAAATAAAATAAAAACTATTAAACGATTTATTGATTTCAGGAATTCGAGTGAATATAACGCTAAAGAAAATCAGCTAACTTTTGAAAATTGTTTAAAAACCAAAATATTTCGGTAAATTTTTTTAATATTCATTGTGCAAATCATCTTTTCCGAGTGGCACATTTCATTCATTTGTCATTCTTTTTTGTCCATTTCCACCAACCTTTTAAAGTTCATGAACTAACATCATTTGAAATTTCTTCAATGAAAAAATCGACAAACGATTCAGACGACGACGAAATGTCATCAGACAAATGCAAGCAAAAAGCAGTCTTTAGAAATTGTTTACTAAAAAAAAGCTTGACATAGCCCCTCCTCCCTTAAGCTTCAAGCTTCAGTCAATGTGCCGCTGAAGCGGCAGGCGATGCCATTGGAATTACGCATCAATCCGTCGACGGCAAAGTAATAGCCATTGAAGAAGCCGAGACGGGGAAGCAGCAGAGTCAGCAGCAATTCTCCTCATTGCGAATGCAAAGTGTCAAGGGCAATGCCGAAAAAATTGACGATGGAAAACCGACCGAATTCGGTTGGCAGACACACAGACATTTCCTAATTATGTGACTGATATTTGACCCTTTTTTAGTTGTTGCAAAGCAAACCGGAGACAAACAGCAAGTAATTGAGCGGTCAATAATTGGTTTAAATTACTAACCAAAGTAATGTTTTTTTAAGGACCAAAACCGTCGCAACGAATTGGAATTTGGACAAAAGAAATGTGTCGCCTCATTGGAAATCCATCGGTTGGACAATCCGCCGAATGGACATTTTGTAGTCAAAAAGTACCAATTCTTCTCACAATCAGTGATTGACACTGATCAGAAACACATGCATTCCGCTGCTGTTGGAAATGCTCAAACTGAACGTTGCAATCCAACGGTCGGCCAAATGACACAGAATATTTTGTCGGAGCATTTTGAAAAGTCCATTGGCGAACTGATGGCACAATTTGAACTACAAATGCAAATTCGTGACATGGACTTTGGTGATGCGCGGTTTTTCGACATGGAAAAAAATTGGGTGGATGAATCTGTTGAAAATCGTGGTGCCTACAAAGTGCTGCTCCATCCAAAAATGGGCGCCCTCAGAATTGGATTTGGACATGAAGAACGGTCCAGCAGCCAAATGAGCAATCGGCAAAATGAAATGTTCGGCAATCAAACAGCATTTTAGCAGAAAATTTTTTTAACGTGAAAATTTGTATTGGGATGGCTGATCATGACATAGCATTAATTTTAGCATATTCGGTTCCTTGACCCGAATTAAACAAAAAATTGAAAACTCAGAAATTTTAATGTACGAACCTGTACAGAATGTCTCTTTTTAACGATTGTTTCAATGTTTTGTGTTAATTTTTGTTTGTTTTTTTCAGTTTTAGAATTAAAATGCTCAATTTGAATTTTCGACTTTTTCTTCGCTTCAGGTCTGGGATTTTTAATAGGCCAAATGAATGCCATATTCGTGATCATTTTTTGGATTCTAAATGAGGATTTAATTTTTTTTTCCAAAATCCGTTTTTATTGAGTGTTAATTTAGCAATCGTTTTATTCTCTCTTCCGAGGTGAAGGCGCCTCTCGCCAATCTTTACGATGCTTTGACGGATAATTTCGTCACTTTGAATGATCATGGATTTGTGAACAAAAGGATGAAAAACAACATAAATTTTACAGTGCAGTGCAGGCCAAATTTGCGTGAACAAATCATTGAAATTGAAAGTTTTGCCGATTTGAAAGAGCGCACCAAAATGTTGGGCATTAATCAGAAAGTTGTTGATAATACAATCTGAAATATATTTTTTTGAATTTTGTAGTTGAGTGTGATCAGCCAACTTGCGCATCTTGAAGATGTCAGTCCCCTTGGTCAGTTTCTGCAGGAAGCGGCAGCTCAATCCTTACATGGAAACTCATTTGGCTTCATTAAAATTGTGCCAAAAATGGTTGAAGAGGGTGTCACTTTTCACTGACATGAAACACTTATTATTTTTGCAGACATTTTCATTGAAATGTGGCCACCCTAAAGTGCGTGATTTCGTCCTACAGCAATTGCTTGTTAACAATGGCACGCATTTTGCGGTGTCGGCATGCTATGGGTCAATTGTCGCAGCGATTGTGACTTTTAATGAGCGCAGTGCCATCGACAAAACCGACATTTCAAATGCGAAAAGGGTCTGTAGAAAAAGCAGTGGATTTATCTAAAAATTTGTTCAAGATTACACGTAAGTCTCTACATGGTCATGGACTGAATCCTTCGGATAAATCTTCCATCACTCATTTGGATAAATCCATTTTGTGCAGTATTTTCGTTGACTCTTCGCTTGGAAATTGCTCAACTGATTTAGTTCTTTTAAGACGATTTTAACAAATTCCAATCTAATTTCATTAAGAGTTTTATCAACGGGCTTAACTCTTTTGCCGATAAATGCGCGACTGCAAAAGGCACAAAACATCCGACTCCGATCAGTTTTTCGTTGATCCCACTTTCCTCTATTACCAACAAAACTCTGTCCAACAATCCAATCCCAAATCATATGATCGGTGATCTATTTTAATTTGATCAAGAATTATTATCCCAATAATCAGAAGATGAACGTCAGTTTGGATGGATGTGTAGCCATGTGCAAACTGTGAATGATTATGAATGGGAATTGCGCAGAGTCCGTCAATCACTGAACGAATATTCTTCCATGCTAACGTTGGGTTTTAGCGCTTTTTTCAGTTTAATTTCAACTCAATTTCAGTTTATTTCAGGAATGATCAGCTGGACGAAGCCGAAAATTTTTTTGAACAATCTGAAGCAGAAAAAAAAAAATTTTTACAATTTGTTAAAAGATTTCACCGTTAATTTGAGAACGGGCAAACCTGAACCTCAACAACAGAAGGGGGAGGCCATGGTACAAAGGGCAGTTGACAATTACGTGCAATTCTGCCAATGTGTAATTGGCCAAAATGAACAGTTAGTGGACGAAAAGAAGAAAATGGTCAACGAATTAAAGCAAAAAGACAAATTATTTTGAGAAAATAACCATAAATAGGGCTTGCAGAAATATGGAATATTTTTCTTCATCAAAAATAATTTTTAATAAAATATTTAGAAATTTTTAGGATGTTTTACTTTACATTTATTTAGTTAGCTACATATACCCTCAATTTGGAAAATTTAAGTCCATAATCCGCGATCTTTGATCTATATTTTATGGCTATATTTTACAATTTTATATCCATTCTTTTTTAAGATTACTCATAAAAATATTTTCCATCTATTATTATGATTATTATTTAAGGCATCACTTACTTCGGCCGTGCCACTCGCCAACAATTGGACTCGCATTTTTCTCTCGATGACTCCAATTCTTCCATTTATCATTTTGTTCTGTTGAGAAATTCGTCTATTCCGTCGCTTCAAAATCAACACACTTTCTTTTTACGTTGCCTTGACAAACTTTTTGAGTTTGTGCCACGTGGAAAGTGTACATTTGTCGATTTGGATATTCTTCGGCATGGCGAAGAAGCGCAAGCGGACGAAGGACTGCCGGGGGACATTCGCTCGTTGGACGGATATCCAAACATTGGAATGCGACTGATCAAAATGCGTGGGAACAAACTGTTGTCAAATGATTATATGGCAGAGGTGGAACGGAAATTGCAACAGCCTATTGCTCGGGTTGGTTAAAATGGAGGAGGACGAGCAGCTCCCCCCTCCCCGCGCCCGCGCCATTTCCTATGCGATTTCAAAAAAGTCAAGAAAAACATTTTTATCGACAGACCCTTTCTTTATCCAGGAAGAAAAGGACAAAATTCCGTGATCACCCTTATTAAGCATTGGCCAATCGAAAAAAGGGGGCGGGGGAACGAAAATTTTACGGTGCCCTTTTGGTTACTGTCTCTATTACAGAGGAGCAGAAAAAAATTAAAAGTTATTTTAGAAATTTATTTTTAATTTTCAAAATCCACAAGTCATATAAGAGTAATATTATTATTATTATGCTGAAATAAGTAAAAAAAAATATTTTTAAATATTCTGGTTATTTTCTCAAAATAATTTGCCTTTTTGCTTTAATTGGTTGATCAGTTAAGTGCTGAACAGATGACGAATGCATCCCATTAACAATCCCAAAATCTAACATTCGCACGACTTCAACATTATGGTGTGAAAAAGGTTCAACATTGTTGTTAATCTCGTCATAAAAAGCCCCTCAAATTAAAAAATTATTGAAAAAAATTAAAAAAAATTTTTTTCCTCTATCAACCTTTAAGTTTTGGATTAAATACATCCATTCAGTTAGATGAAACTTTGATAAATTATTTTATTTTTTCATTTCCATAAGAAAAAATATTTAATGAAAAATTAATGTTTTTTATTTCTTGCCTATTGGTAATTCAAATTTTAGATTATCGGACGATGGTTCAAATTCAATTTGTTCATCGTGATACACTAATTCATTTCCAGCATTACATAATTGTCCTTAATATTATCAGCATCTTTAAAAAGTATCAATCTTATTTATCAATTAATTCGTAATTCATTTCATCGATATATCAAATAGAATTTAATTATGTCTGATGATAAAACGAAAATAAAAATTAGAATTAAACATTTCTTTAATCTGTAAACATTAAGTGCCATTTTATTACCCTTTTTTGAGTTGAATGTGCCAAGATTTGGAAGATTTATTAACCCGTCGATCCCATCAAAAGTGTTGTCAACTTTTTCATCTTGTCCATTAACATTTACAACACATTCACACCCATTAAAGACGCAAAGCCAACAAACGATGTTTATAAATAATGTAAAAAATAAATATGTAGGCATAATATCTTATTATTAGTTTTAATTAAAAAATAATAAAATTATAAAAAACATATAATTTTTAAATAATTTTTTCAAAAATATTTTATATTAAAGAAAGCTTAAACAATAATTTGTAATCAATTTTTAACCCCGTCATAATGTTGTCTAATTTATAAAATTATTGCTCTATTGCTAGCAAAAATATAGGCATTGATTTTTATAAATTTTATAATATAATATATGCTTTATAATTTTTAAAGTATTAAATATAATTAGAAAATTTAAAAAATACCTAGGGTCCAAAAGTCACCGGTTTAAAACGCAATGATTGGCTTTTTTGTAAACTTAAAAATAAATATACTTTTTGGTAACTTTTTGCTTCTGTTCTTATTCGTATACATGGCCAGGGGGTTTTGTCTTAGCTCGTTTCTTTATTTTTTCGTTGGATCAGTTCCTTTCCAAGTATTAGTTTTTTCTTCTAATTTTTCCAAAAAAAATCCCTTTTTCAATGAAAATTCAAAATAAATTTTTAATTAACAAAGAATAAAAAAATCCATATTATGAAAATTATAGTTTATTTAATAAATAGGGCCAAATTTGCACTTTTTCACCCGCCGGCGGCGCCTAAAACCTACAATTTTTTCTTAAAAAATTAGCTCAACATGAAAATTCGGTTTTTTTTGTTGAAAATCTGTTAACAAATCTCACTCAAATTTTCTAAATTTTCCCCAGCGGCGCCTATCGGCACCGCCGGACCAATCAATGTTCGCGAAAATTTCTTTGAAAAAAGTGCGCCACAAAAAATGGTGTAAAAAGTCAATCATATGAAGCAAAAAAAAATAGACGATAGCTTAAATAATGCAAAAACAAAAAATTGTTAGAAAACATCCAAAAAATGATTTTTCAATTTATTAGATGTTTATCGTTTTTTAAGTAACAAAAAAAAAATTTTTTTTTTTAAGTCTCAGTCTCTAGTCTCGACTCGAGAAAATTCTCGGGTTTTTTGGGTCTCGGTCTCGAGTCTCGGGGTCGAGTCTCGGTCTCGAGTCTTCAACCAACGAGCCAAATTCTGCTCATGTTCCACCTTCACTTCATTAAAAATTGACCATCAGCTGCAGCAGGTAATAAAATTTCGGTTTTTGAGTCCCAATTTAAACCTTTGGCGCACTTTTTTTAAATATTATTTTTCTATCGTTTCCACAACATCAGAGAAACTAAACTTTTGTGTGTTTTTGCCTTTGGGTTTCATTTTCCCGGTTTCTAATTTTAATTCTTATTCTTTTTTTAAATCTTTGCGAGTTTCTTGAATTTTTATTCATCCGATTGATGCGTTTTCGGTAGTATCGATCGATCAGATTCATTAGAGTCATTTTGCACTGATTTTTCACTGTCTTCTCCATCTGAAACAAAATTAACTTAAAAGAATGTTTTACTAATGAAAATTATGAAATTTTAACGCTATTTAAGAAAAGAAATATGGACATTATTGTAAATTTACCGGAAAATTCATCCTTCCTAAGCATTTTTGGTATTTCTTTAACTTTTTGCTTTTCATTTCTGAGCTTCTTAAACTGTTTCACAATGCTTCTTTTGTCTTCGTCGGAATATATTTTAGAGGCTGAAATTTAAAAAAATTATCTTTTTAGTCTGAAATATAAAAAATTAATCCGCCGAAATTAAATAAATGTTTTGTATACAATATTCAGTAAAAAAATCTACTAAGCTCAACTTTGAAGCATTTGATTTCTCTTAGATTCTCAGGTATTTCTGAGAAATTCTGTAAAAAAAAACCCGCAAAATTTGTTTTTAAATCCCATAGTGATTTTCAAATGCAGAATTATCCTACTAATTTTATTTCTCTAAATTATACCGTTTTTCATCCCAAATTTTTTTATCCATTTGTAAATTGACGTTCGTGTGACTTGCAATTCCTCCGATATTTCTTCTTCATTTTTTGACAGTTTTATTTTTTCCATCACATAAAAAACGCTCCTTCTTCATTTAAAAAAATTTGCAAAGAATTTCACGTCGCTGACAATCATTTTTTCTTTCGGATTTTATATCTTATTAAAATTAATTTTATGATAATGAATTGTAATCAACTAAATAAAAAGCAGTTTTTTGCTAATTTTTTAAATTTTTCTGTAATGCTCAACTAATTTTAAGATTAATAAAAAAAAAATCAATTTTTAAATCATTTTAAATTTAGTTTTACTCGCTTTGTCCAAACTTTTCTTTTAACCTCCGAATCATGCTAATGTTTACACCCATTATTTTCGCTATTTCAGGGTCAGATTTTGCCGTTGTTTCTTTCATTTTCCGATATTCCTTGAATATTTCCATCTTTTTTCGATCATTTTCCTTCAATCGCTTTCTGCTTCGCCCATTTTGGTCTGTATGCCGATCAGATAGGGTTAAATCTCCCTCGGACTGATCAGATTTGGCTGAATCTTTGTCAGATTGATCAACACAAGACCAATCGTTTTTTCCCTCTTCAATTTCCCCAAATCTTAATAATTGGCGCTTCTTCTTTGGCTCTGTTTTCACCGATTTTCATTAATCTAATTCGGGTTCACCTTTTACTGTTGTAATTTGCGTAAATTCTTTCTTAATTCTGCTGTAAATTGTTCTTCTTTCGGCTCAATTTTAATTTTCGCTTCTCCAATCCCCGCAACCGTCGCGACTAATGAGCACAAGAAAATGGTCAAAATATGCATTTTAAAAATTTGATGATTGAAAAATCAGTTATTATAAAAAACAATTTTGTTATGCAATCAATTTTTGGCACGTAATTTTGCCGAGTTGGCCTTTGTTTATGTCTATGCAGTTAATTTGGAAAGGAGGAAAACGGAAGGAAGTCACAGTTTGGGTATGTATTCTATTAAGGACAAATGCAATAGACTTGTGAAAAATATTAAAGGTTTTTTCGAATAAATGGTTCAATAATTTCGATTAATATTTAATTTTGTCATATTGTTGTGGAATAATTTTATAAATGATAGTGCTCCATTGTTAGTAAAATTAGGGTTGGCCGGGGTCCGGGTACCCGACCGGGTCCAAAAGTACACTTGTAAGAATGGGGTTCTGGGTCAAATTGTTAAATTTAGGCGTTCGTCAGAAAGCTCATTACGCCAAGTCACACTCCCCCTTGTCAGTGTATTTTGATCTACCGGCTTATGCGAATTGGATTTTCAAAATCAAATCCCGGTCTTGAAAATGCCCGGGAGTTCGGTGTCCGACTTTCCCTCTCCAAATTGCGTTTTCCATTTTCACTTTTCTTCTCATTAACACTTTCGTTTTCGCTTCGTTGCCCTTTCATTAATTTCCAAATGAATTCAAAGAAAAAGATAAAAATATTTTATGATAATTCTCTCTCTGCCAATTAAATGTTTCGTTCGTTCCATTGGCCATTAATTTATTCGTTTTTTGTTTTATTTTTTGTGTACGAAAGTGCAACTTTTACCTTCCATTTTCCTTCCTTTGCTTCTCACTTATCGAAAGTTCATTTGCCCTTTTTTTGCTCACCCCACTTAATTAATTGGCTATTTAAAATGGGAAAAGCCAATAAAATCCATCATTTTCCTTCCCAATAATTCCTGATCAAATCGGACAATATTTTTGTTGCATTTGCATTTTCGGCATTATCAATGGCCTTTCAGCAACATTTGATCAACAAATTCTCTCCACTTCTGATTTCCGGTCATTATTCATTATTAGAGTTTAGCAATGATATTTTTAGGTTTTTACAATTTTTTCCTGAGCTCCCAGTGTCCTGAAACACATATAAAACAAGTTTTATTGGTGGTTGTTAAGCTAATTTTTCGAGTTTTTAGAGCCTATTTTCTATTTTTTTTATTTTTAGAGCCTAAAAGTCTAAAAATTTTGAACTTTTTGGGAATTTTTTTAAAAAGCACCCTTAAGAATCGACCCCAAAATTTCAGTTAATATTGGTTTGGCTAAATTTTATTACTTTTTGCATAACTTTTGTCATTTTACACCCCCTTTAATTTGAGGCTTTTAAAAGCCTATTTTCCATTTTTCGTGCCTATTTTTAGGTTTTTTAGATCATATGTCCTACCCATTTTGGCGGTTTTTAGAGCCCAAAAATATCATCGTCCCTATTCATTATTCACAAATGAACACTCAAATAGCTAATTAATTAATAATTAATTATTATTTTTTTGCATTTTGTCTCTCATCTCACTTTTTCCTTTGCTTTCCGTGCAGTGTTTTCGCCTCTCCGCAACTGTGCCAACTTCGCTGCGACAACGCAAAAAGCGGCGCACTCTCCGCTGCCCTTTTCGCTGAAAACGATGGACGAATTCGACGAGGACGCGGCGATGGCACAGCGACCGATGCCCAAATGGAAAAAGGCCGGACTTCGAATTGAGCGTAACTGTGCCGAAAACCAAATTTTTCTGAGCATTGTCCAAGAGGTTTTCTCAGACATTAAATAATTATTAATTGTCCATCGGTGACAAATTGTCCCTCAAATTGACAGATTGTCGACAAATTTGGCTGGGACAATTCCGCCCACGACTATGACATGTGGAAGAAGGCATTTGGGCCCAACTTCAGCATGTTCTTCGTCCTCGACCAAAACAGAGTGCCAATGGGCTGCATTAGCATGGCATTGTACCCGCAGGTGGCACATTGGAGTATGTTCTACGTGAAGGACCCCTATCATGGGCACCAACTCGGCCGTGCACTCGCTCGAAGAGCGCTGGAATTTGCAGGGGACAGACCCGTATTTGGTTATGCAGGTCAGAAAACATACGGCAGTCTGGAAATGCTTTTGTACCGATTGATTGCTTTGTAGAATGATCAATCGAATGGCGAATCGATTACTTAGATTGATTGATAGCCAATCGGTCGCTTTGTCGACCAATAGATTGATTGATGGCCAATCGACTGATTTAGTCATTATCCCTTTTCTTTTCAAGTACCTGAAATGTGGCACAAATACGAGGAAGAGTACGCATTCCATCACTATTTGGACTGGCGACTGTGGTCATTCGGTGCGAAATGTGCCGACGTGCGACCCGAACGGTTAGACCACGACTCGAGCGTGGAGCTGAAGGACTGGCGAGAAGCTTCATTCGACAAACTCTTGCTTTTTGACCGTCAGCAGACGGTGGGCATTGACAGATCGGCGTATTTGCGGGAGGCACTTCGCCTTCCCCAAAGTGCCGCAAAGGTCAGCAGCGACTAGTTTTTGGCATTCTGTGTTATTTTAATGACTTAAGGTAGCCGTGTGCAGGGAGACGGGCGACGTGGTCGGCTTGTGTCAGGCGCGGCATTTGCTCGGCAATCGGCTCGGCATCAGTCTGTTCTATGCCAACAGTGAGGTCAGTCGGTCTTTGCCCCCGCTTTACGCTCCGTCCGTTTTGCTTCAGTCCGTCGCCTCGGCTCTTCTCCGTGCCGTTCTGCTCCAATTTGCGGGCCCCGATCCCTCCGCCAAGTTCGACTCGTTCATCTACAAAACTCCGTCCACCAACACGGAGTCCATCCGCCTCTTCCGCCAACTCGTCCAAAATGGGCCGGTCGAACGTCGGCTTTTCTACCCGCAATTCTCGCGTTATTCGCTGCCTTTTCCCGGCCATCGCATTTTTTCGATCGGCGATGAGCACGTGTCACTGATCTGACCAAAGAACGACGGAGGAAGAGAAAGGGACAAACGGAGGCAAAAAAGAAAACATTGCCGAAATGGGCACACAATTTAAAAAGTCAAAAGATGGCAGCAAATTCACAAAATTTTGTGTATAAATTAACCAATTTACATTTACTGAGATTTTGTCTAAATTATTAAATTGTGTCCACAAAATAATTTTGCGCAGAGGAATTCCCTTTTGGTGCCGTTTCAATTGGCAACTTTTGATTTGAATTAACAAAATTCTCTTTAAATAATTTCTAAAATTATTATTGGGATTATATATTATGCCTAAAGTGAGAAGATAATTTTTCAAATATTTCAACTTTGATTATTTAGTTGGACAAAAAATATTAATTTTTTATTTAATTTTTAAGTGTTTAATATTAATGATTTTGTAAAAGCCAAGTTTATCCGTTCTCAATGATTTGTTAACAGATTTTGCCTAAAACAAATTAATTTCGAGCAAATTATTTAAAGAAAATTAATGAGCAATTATTATTTTTAGATTTATTTTAATTTTAAATTGGATAAATGGAAAAAGGGGGTGTGGGTCGACCAATGTTTTTTTCGGGTGGTGGTCGACGGTCAATTGTCAATGGAGTCAATCCATGAATTTTGTTGCTTTTCGCAGGCAAATGGGCTTTGTTAAAGATTTTTCAGAAATAGGGAATCGTGGTGCGACTTTTGAGGTTTTGCAACTTGGGGACCAGACACTTGAGGATAAAACGACATTTGGGGAGCCGACTTTTGGGGATTTTAATGAAAAAAATTAAAAAATATATATAAACAATTAAATAGTAACTCAGTGGGGCAAAAAGGGTGGAGGTTCGAGTCCGCTCCATTACACTAATATTTTTTATTTATTTTCCCAATTTTGAAAATTGTTTTGGAGCAAATAAAGTTGACAATCCCGTCAACGCTCCTTCTTCATTTAAAAAAATTTGCTAAGAATTTCACGTCGCTGACAATCATTTTTTCTTTCGGATTTTATATCTTATTAAAATTAATTTTATGATAATGAATTGTAATCAACTAAATAAAAAGCAGTTTTTTGCTAATTTTTTAAATTTTTCTGTAATGCTCAACTAATTTTAAGATTAATAAAAAAAAAAATCAATTTTTAAATCATTTTAAATTTAGTTTTACTCGCTTTGTCCAAACTTTTCTTTTAACCTCCGAATCATGCTAATGTTTACACCCATTATTTTCGCTATTTCAGGATCAGATTTTGCCGTTGTTTCTTTCATTTTCCGATATTCCTTGAATATTTCCATCTTTTTTCGATCATTTTCCTTCAATCGCTTTCTGCTTCGCCCATTTTGGTCTGTATGCCGATCAGATAGGGTTAAATCTCCCTCGGACTGATCAGATTTGGCTGAATCTTTGTCAGATTGATCAACACAAGACCAATCGTTTTTTCCCTCTTCAATTTCCCCAAATCTTAATAATTGGCGCTTCTTCTTTGGCTCTGTTTTCACCGATTTTCATTAATCTAATTCGGGTTCACCTTTTACTGTTGTAATTTGCGTAAATTCTTTCTTAATTTCTGCTGTAAATTGTTCTTCTTTCGGCTCAATTTTAATTTTCGCTTCTCCAATCCCCGCAACCGTCGCGACTAATGAGCACAAGAAAATGGTCAAAATATGCATTTTAAAAATTTGATGATTGAAAAATCAGTTATTATAAAAAACAATTTTGTTATGCAATCAATTTTTGGCACGTAATTTTGCCGAGTTGGCCTTTGTTTATGTCTATGCAGTTAATTTGGAAAGGAGGAAAACGGAAGGAAGTCACAGTTTGGGTATGTATTCTATTAAGGACAAATGCAATAGACATTGTGAAAAATATTAAAGGTTTTTTCGAATAAATGGTTCAATAATTTCGATTAATATTTAATTTTGTCATAATGTTGAGGAATAAATTTATAAATGATAGTGCTCCATTATTAGCAAAATTAGGGTTGGCCGGGGTCCGGGTACCCGACCGGGTCCAAAAGTACACTGGTAAGAATGTGGTTCTGGGTCAAATTGTTAAATTTAGGCGTTCGTCAGAGGGCTCATTACGCCAAGTACCCTCCCCCTTATCAGTGTATTTTGATCTACCGGCTTATGCGAATTGGATTTTCAAAATCAAATCCCGGTCTTGAAAAAGTCCGGGAGTTCGGGTCCGACTTTCCCTCTCCAAATTGCGTTTTCCATTTTCACATTTCACTTTTCTTCTCATTAACACTTTCGTTTTCGCTTCGTTGCCCTTTCATTAATTTCCAAATGAATTCAAAGAAAAAGATAAAAATATTTTATGATAATTCTCTCTCTGCCAATTAAATGTTTCGTTCGTTCCATTGGCCATTAATTTATTCGTTTTTTGTTTTATTTTTTGTGTACGAAAGTGCAACTTTTACCCTCCATTTCCTTCCTTTGCTTCTCACTTATCGAAAGTTCATTTGCCCTTTTTTGCTCACCTCACTTAATTAATTGGCTATTTAAAATGGGAAAAGCCAATAAAATCCATCATTTTCCTTCCCAATAATTCCTGATCAAATCGCACAATATTTTTGTTGCATTTGCATTTTCGCCATTATCAATGGCCCTTCAACAANCAAATTATTGACGAATTATCCGGAATCGAAATCATCATCCATCCTTTAAACAATTAATGGACAATTGAGAATGGCACAAAGATTTATAAATCAATGACAAACTCGTAACAGTGCAGGGATGCAGTTTCAAATAGCAAAAGCCCTGTGATAAGTGCGATCGTATTCTAAAAGTGTCACTCCTCCCCCAAAAGTTTGGATAAGCCACTTTTTCTCCGGCCGATGCCTAATATAAAAAAGCACGAAACCGTTCGTTACGGATTTATCCGCTTAATTATGCTTAATTACAGGGAACCACCAAAATCCCACAATATGTCTGCTAGTGAACCAAGTGATGGCAAACAACAACGAGCTTCAAAGGTGGATTAATATATTTAGCACGAACAATGAAACCATCGGATTAAAGCTGAGCGATTGGCATAATAAATCCCATGAAAGAGATGACCAATGGCATTTGGATCCCACAATTTACTATTAATAGATTGAAAATCTTACGATTTGTATGTAATTGGTAGAGTCCGGTAAAAAAAAATTTCCGAGAGCGGGATCGGGAGTTCAAAATTTTCCCGGACGGGAGTCCCGAACGGGATTCCCGTAAAATCCCGTTCTCGTTAAAATCCCGTCCATTTTTAACGGGAGTCCCGGGCGGGAGCGGGAGTAATTCGAAAATTTAATTAAAAACAAACACAAAATATTTTAATGCGCAAATTTAAAGGACAATTCTTTTATAAAGTAAAAATATACACAAAATTTTGTAAGCGGTCGAAAATCATAAGGCTATATATTTAGAAGTTTTCAATCAAAAATTATTAATTTTACCAAAAAAAAGCTCATCTTACTAGTGCATTTTTACTCCCGTTTTTTGGGTAATTTCCGGGAGCGGGAGCTGAAGTTCAAAATTTTCCGGGACGGGAGTCCCGAACGGGAATCCCGTAAAAATCCCGCTCCCGTAAAAAATCCCGTTCACTGAAAAAAGCGGGAGTCGGGAGCGGGACTCCCGTAAAATCCCGCGGGAGTCCCGATCCCGCCAGTCTTTAGTAATTGGACCCAAAAGGTGGGTTCAGTTTTCTCCTTTCGCTTTGCTGCAATTGGCAATTTGTGACATTGGCCCCGGGTTTGCCGACCTCCGTCCGCCAGGCTGCCGAATACTTGGATGCAAATATTTTATGCTCTCTGCAGCCATTAGCTAATTAATTAACGATTAATAATTTGTTACATCAACAGTACGCCAAAATTCATCCCGCGCATTGAGTAAACCGACCAAATTAATTATACTGTGCTGAACAGCCGCCTCTGTTATAACGGGCATATTTTGGCGGACACGCGTTTCTGTGCTTAAGGGTTAATGAGACTGATCAGTGAGATGTAACGGGCGGACGATCAAAGCGATGGAAATGAGAATCAAATTTATTTTTGGATGAAATATTTGGAAGCACATTCATCCTATTTGTCTGTTGTGTTCTTTGTTCACTTTGCTACTTTATCAATTATTGTTAAAAAAATGACAAAACAAAAAAAAAGCATGGAAAATAAACAAATTCATTTAAAACATAATTAGGCGATTTAAATATGTATTGCCATAATAAACGGACAGGGATTTCATAATGATGGTTGGCTGGCTATACGATGGACATCCGATTGAGACAAGGAATTGTAGAAACAAATTTTTCCGCTTTTAAATATTTTTCAGTGTGGAGGGCACATGATTCGGTGGTGGCGATGGGCACCCTAAGAAAATTAACATCTTCGTTTCTCCCCCCGCCCCTCCCTTGGCACTATGTGATTTCGACACCACATTTTTTAAACAATTTCTAAGACTCACTCCTGCTGCATTGTCAACATTAACTAAATTGGGCAATAGAGCGAATATTAAAAAATAAAGAGTTGCTATAACTTATATAGAATAATGCAGACCGATTTCTCAACAAAAAATTAAAGATTATAAAAAAGAATAATATCTGAAACACACAGTGTATGATTTAACCTAGGTTCGAGCCCCGTGGGCGGGGGTGGCTTTTCGCGGGTGTTGGCCGTGGTAAGAGTTACTGTCAATGTTGAAGCACTAACCACTAATCCACAAACATACATATTACAAAGTAAAAGCAAAATTTACCTTACTTCATAAAAATTTGTTAAGATGGGTAAAAAAAATTCAAATTGTTTAAATTTTTGCCTTTTGTGCTTTTATCTAAGAAAATGCGCGCCCCCGCGGGGGCGAAGGTCGCGGGGCCGGGGATGAGGCAAAAACCCTGTCCTGTCCCCGGGGACGGGGCTCGAACCTTAATTTACTAAGTGTTGAAATTACCTGACACACCCTTCTCTCCACGATAATTATTTCAATTAAAAAAACGATTACTTAGTCGAGTTTATGAAGAACAAAACAAAAACGAAATTGAGAACAGACATTATGTTTAAGTGAGTAAAGTAAATAGTTAGACATGAGAACGGAACATGAGAAATAGAATTTAATGAACAGATCGGAGATCAATTGGAGCGGCCTGGAAAAATTGATCGATTAGAACAGACAAAAGTGAGCGAGATAAATTAAATGTAAATATGGAAAAACAAAAGAAAAAGTACAATTTTAATCGTATTTCGATGAAACGAAAAGTAAAATGAAAATTCAACAGAAGCCCATATCATAGAAATGGAAAATTTAAGATTTTAGTCTCGATGCTAACAAATAAGCAGCAAACTCTGAGCAGAATGTTTAAAAATCCGCGTGCCGCCTTTTTAAAAGGGAAGGAAAAAAGTATTTGAATAACAGGTCAAATTGCATAAAATCAACATTTCGCTAATTAGTTGACATTTTAATCCAGAGGAAGAAGCATTCGTTATTGGACCCCGCTGCTTTGCATTGGCATACCGGTAGGGTCGCCGCGGTTGAAGCGGATTTGGGGTTAATGGCATTCGTTGACGCGTAGAGCAACCGCCGTAACACCTGAAGACAGAGGAACACCCGGGCATGGCAAGCAGAGCATTTCCTATGAGTAATGTGTGTGAAATTGGTTCATTTTCATTTTGGACAGTTCGATGAAACAGCACAACAAGAAAACATTTGATCAATTTCCTCTTGTGTTTGTCCTCAGATCATTGGCTTTATCCAGCGAAATGTTTTGGAGTCGCAGCACAACAAACCGAAGAAAAGGCCCAGGAAAACTGAGAGAACCAAAAGCACCGCCATGAAAGCATAGGTCAAGAAACGAAAATGGAGAAATGAAAATAATAACTAAAGGATAGCGGTACACCCCAAAACTCCGCCGCCGAAACTCCACCGCCGAAACTCCGCCGAGACATAACTCCGCCGAGAAAAAATTTTAAATTAATTTTTATTTTCGCCATTCCATTCTTTTTTGATTATGAGTGAGTTGTTCATCGCCATACCGCAGCCCCAATACAAATCATGCGGAGAACTTTCAACCAAAGTTTTCGACCCCGTTGTGATAAGCAATTTGCTTAATCATCTTATTTTGGCGGAATTTTTTTCGGAGGCCTTGCAACATAACATCTTCACAGACATCGCGCCAAAGGACTGCATTAAACCCCCGAATCTTATTATTTCTTCCAAGCCTTTTTATTGCTGCTGGGGTATTTGTCATCATGATCATATCAACAGCTTGATAGTCACGAAAAAACAAAGCCTTCTGATGCTGGTAAAATTGTTTTCGATGAATAATTGACTCCGTTCATTTCAAAATAAATTGGATAAAAAATTCGAAAACGCATAGGATGAACCCCAGAAACAGAGCAATTCATTTCCAATAGGCTGGGGAAATGGCGGATTTGGCGTCGACAGTTCCGTTGTCTCATGGTAACGGGTAATCAATAGACCATTCCAGAAAAATAATTTCACAATAAGTATTTACTTTGCCAAAAAAACACCTTGATTTCCCCCCGAAAAAATGCGAACGAATTTTTTCGGTGCTGAAGCCAGAGGAGCATCGAATAACAATACGATCAGCAGCTAATCGTTTGAAATCCATAAAGTCAGCGGATTTAAGTCCAAATGTCGAGAGTTTCTTCAGCAAAACAATGCGCAAATGACCGTCAGCAAGATTTTCAAAAGACTTAGAAGAAACGAGAAGCGAATCACCATTTGCCATTATTAAAACCTACAAAGCAAGCAAAAATTGGGTGAAAATAGGGCCGAATCCCAAAACTGTAGAACCAACAATGAAAAATGCAGTTCCGCTTTCAGAACACAAATGATACGTTACGCAGAATCGCAGTGCTATTTATTGGGTTTCGAAGCAAAAAAATTTAAATATACGCGCTTATAAAGGTCTATATAAACCCACTAAATTTCTTCTCTCTTCACTTTCTTGATCCAAATTTTTTTGTAATGGCAGCTACTCCTCATTTCCAAAAAATATTATCAAATAAGGGAAAACAGCAAATTTCCGAAAATGGCTTTCTTTACTATTTTGACAAAAAAAGTAAAATTGACGACCAACTTCATTTTTGGGCTTGCGCACGACGCTTTGATGACTGTCCAGGTCGAATCCACACACGGGGGGAACTTATTGTCAAAAGAATGCACGAACACAATCACGAAGCAAACCCAGCATTAATAAAAAGTAAAGGCTCTCAATAATGCTATCAAAGATAGGGCAAGAGACACCGTGAAACTTCCTGGGCAAATTCGAGACCATCTTTTACATGGCACCAGTCAAGCCGTTTTAGGTAAAATGCCTAACAAAAATTCGACGAGAAAAATGGTTGAACGAATCAGGAATATTGAAAACCAAATACCACCCGACCCCGAGAATATTCAGACCATAGAGTTAAGGGAGCAAGACAAAAGGTTAGATAGGGAAAATTTTGTTCTGATTGACACTGGAAATGAAAATGCTGATCCTACGAGAGTGATTGTGTTCGGAAAGCAATCGGTTCTTGAATGGGCTCATCTTGTGCAAAACTTTATGTAGATGGGACTTTTAAAATTTCTCCGAGGCCCTTTCACAATGGACAAGTTTTTATGATTTGGGAAATAACGGTTATGTCTTTCCTATGTTTTATTGCCTTCTTCCCAACAAACAACGCCAAACTTATGATAAGCTTTTTTCGGAGATTAAATTATTTTGTCCAAATCTTAATCCGATTTCAGTTGCCATGATTTCGAAATTGGGCTTTTTCATTCTGTACAGACTAACTGGCCAAATTCACAATTACATGGGTGTTTTTTTCATCTTAACAATTCCATGAAAAAGAAAGTTGGTGAATTAGGGCTTACGCTCCGTTACAAAAATGAGCCGTTGATTAAGTTGAGCTGTAAAATGGTAGTTGCCTTGGCTTTTGTTCCGCTTGCAGGCCTTGAAAATGTTTACGATGATTTGCGCGCTCATTTAGGAACTAAGCCCTCTTTTGGACTGGTTTGAACAAAATTACATTTGTGCCTAAGGCAGAAACGGAATAAGGCGTATTGCTATTTTCACTCGTGAAATGTGGAATTTATATGAGCGCGTTATAAATAATGAAGACAGGACTAATAATTTCAGCGAGGCAGGGCATAAACGGGTCCACAAAAAATTGTCCTGTAGACCATCCTACTATTTGGAAATTCATTGATGGCATAAAAATTATTCAGAAGGGACATGATGCCGATTATGAAACTATGATTAGAGGGGATGGTCCACCAGTTAAACGGCGAAAATACAAAATTGTAGATGATCGCATTTTGGAAATTGTGCGGGGTGGGTTTGAACAACGCACACACATTGAATATTTGAGGGGTCTTTCACACAACTTTCAAATGGATAAGTAATTTGCTGTTTTCTTTTTCAACCATTGGGAGCACCTCTTCGAATGTTTACTGTGCCCATTGGTTTTCTTCTATTTTTAAATTGGTTTATTAGATTTTTTTATCATGCTATTACAATTTTTTTTCTTTTTGAAGCAAAATTTTTTTTATTTCGGCACTTTTCGGTCTTTTAATTTTTCAAAAACCCAAAAAAAAGGCGCACTAAGGTTACCATATCCAATCGCAGGCCTCCCCGTGGCCATGTGCCGGTAACTCATCTACTTTTTTTAATTGTGGTAGAGCGAGGCTAATCCTTTGCCATAAAAGGCAAGGAAGCGAAAAAATGGATTTTCTCAAAATTAAAATTTTTTAAATTTAAAATTTTTTTCTCGGCGGAGTTATGCTCGGCGGAGTTATGTCTCGGCGGAGTTTCGGCGGCGGAGTTTTGTCCTGCTCCGAAAGGATAGACATGTCAAAGAAATTATCGCACAGATAGCGAGGACAACGAGAGACCAAAGATGACACTCATTTCAGTTGAAAACCGAATATTTGAAATTTGATTGACTGATGCCACATTAAGCATTTTAGACAAAAGCATTCATTCCTCATGCTAAGGTTTCGATACATAAGAAAATTAAAAGGATTTTGTTGGATAAAACTGAAATTTATAATTTGCAGAGACCCACCAGATTTTGAATGGCAATTCCTTCTCACAAATCTCTGTGTAAAAAGTCATCTAATCAAAAGTATTGTCTTAAGAATTATTATAATATAATCATAATTATTTCTTATTTGCCTTGCAATTTCTTTTGTTCGGCTTGTAAAAAGTGAACAATTTCTGAGTGTCCGTATTTATAAGCAAAATCCAGCGCAAAAAACCTAAAAAGTTTTAAATTAGCACTAAAAAACTGATTCTGAATGCAACAATTTGCGGGTGGTCTGATTGAATGCCTTTTTAATCGTTTTTCGCTCGCTTTACCGTATTTATTCCTTTCGTCGATACGCGCACCGTTAGAGAACAAAAAACGCACAACGTCCAGCTAAAGGATAGGGAAATTAAGTTCCTTATTAATAGACGAGTTTTTTCTTGGCCATAACCTTTTCCCTTTAAATCCCCTTAAATTATTCAAAAGTGCTCATTTTTTGGCCTAAAAACATTCACCAAATCAAAAAATTTTAACGCAGAAATGCTATTTTTGAGCCCCTTTCTTAATAGCAAATGCGCAGAAGAAATATGCAAAATCATACAATTTATAACCCTAATAATAAATTTTACAAATAATTATGAATTTCACATTTTACAAAATGACATTTTTTATAATAGTTTTATAATCATAAATATTGTTTTTGTTGATCAAAACATTTTTCCTTTTTCATCCAAAATTCTATCACTTCATTACACAGCATTAGTGAGCAAATGCACATTCATAATCACTTAAATGAATAATAATTATCATCAGATTTCAATTATTTTATTTTGGATATAAAATCAATAAATTATTTCGTACCGAAAATGGTTGAAATGGCGAAGGCGAAGTCGGACATTATCACAGTTTCAGCAGAGTCCGGCACAGAATTAGGGTCAGGGGACTAAAAAGAAATTTTTAATTAGAAAAATGTATTGTTTTGCTAAACCTTCAAATTTAATTTAAATAGTATAGCGAGAAAAATTTAATTCCAATTATCATTTAATTCAATTTAGTAAATATATTTCACCACTTCGACCGTTTGTCGCTTCAGATGACTAATAAAGGAAATTTAAGTTTAATTATGCCACCGTAATGAAACAAAATTATAAATTAAATTTTTATTTTCTCAAACTTTCATTTTCCCAAATAATATTTTCACTTTCCATAAGAAAATTTTTTGTTACATAAAATTTCTGTACTCTTTTTTCAGTTGGACATGACCCGACTGGGCTCAAATGTTGGGATAGGAAATATTTCTATTTTTTCAAAAATGGCCCTAAAAAACAGTGAATGCCGTGCCATCCCATGCAACTTTAAAAATGGATTCTATAATGCCAAAAACAATCAAAAAGCTCATTTGTCATTCACCCATAAAAGCATGGCTTACGCTTTGCTTTTCATTGCGTCCGTTGCATCGGTTCCCATCGCAAAAATTGCGCTCTGCCGTCCCATTCATCGCTTGGCATTCATTTAATCCAAATTCTTTAAGTGGAAGTTTAACATCCCACAATTTGTCCATGTTAACACAGCCTTTGGTATGGAAGAGCGTCGAATTGTCCGTCCCAACACAACGCACTGAGAAACATTGCGCATCTTCACACCTTAATTTGCCCTTTTTTGAATTTACCTAATTAGTATAATTAGTGCTAATATGGTCCCCTCACTCTCCCACAAAATTTCTTCACCTAATTTCGGTGAATGCTTCGTCCTTTTCCTCGCCATCATTCACTGTTCCATTCAAACACACAACAATTTCTTTACCAATAAAATAAAATCATTTAATAATTAAATGTTCAAAATAAAAAATTAATTAGGACCGTTTGGAATTTTGTCGTTACAATACGAGGTGGAATTGCAAACTGAGCAATCGCCCAATGGTTTGCCACCTTTCGTTAAGCAGTTCTGTTCCAGCCTAACGCACTGATCGATGCTGTTGTAAGTGCAACCCTTTGACACTTTTGTCCAACTTTTTCCCGCAATTTCTGTTAAATTTATTAATTATTTAAATAATTTATTAATTTATCTTAATTTATGAATTAAGGATGAAAAATAATAATAAAATAAAAACAATTAATTAAATACGAGATAAGAAGTATGATCATTTGATATGAACAACTTATCGCATTTTACCAAATAAGCAGCTCGACTCGGCACAATAATCATTTCCATACTCTGGCATGCAAAAATCTAGTGGTCTCGGGTCAAAATTTTCATAATAGGAGAGAGTGGTATGGCAACGGGCAATGCCAAAAGGCACATAAAATTAATTAATGAGTAATTAGCAATTAATTAGTAAAAATACCAAGAAATGAAGTGGGAAGATGTACAACAGTAAGAGTAAAAAAAGCATTAAATAATATTTAATAAACACTAAATTAGGAAAAGATTTTTTAATTTAATGGCTTTTTCAAAAAAAAAATTCCATGATTAATCAAAAAATTATTTGAAAATTTGTGCTAAATTAACTGGTGAATGAATGAATAATATATGGATTTGATTTTTCAGAGAATAATAAACAGTGATTCACATAAATTATGTATTCCAATCATCAACAAAAAATAATTCGATTTGCCAGTAAATTATTATTTTGGTCAATTTTCCAAAAAACATTTAAATAAAATAAAATAAAATAAAAGGAAAATAAGCGAACAAAAATTTTTAAATAATTAAAAACGAAAATCCCTGTAAATGCGAAGGCGCTAAACGACAAAGAGCAAAATAAAAAAGACAATTTGCAAAAGTGGAAAAGAAATATTTTAACAAAATATGTAATTAAATTTAAAATTATAAAAATAATTCAAGAATAAGATACGCTTCATTATGTAGAAATTGCTTGTAAAAAAGCACAATCACATAATATAATGATTGAGTTTTCAATGTGAAAATGCACCCCTTGTGATGGGCTTTTGATAAACTTAAATTAAATAATTAATTTTTTGTTTTTATTTTTTGGTTCATACGCATGGTCGAGTGGTAGTGCTCTTGGCTCTTTTCATTAGGTTTCCTTTGGATCAGTTCCCATCCAAGTACTTGTTTTCCTTCTAATTTTTCAAAGTTATTCCTTTTTTCGACGAAAATTTAATATAAATTTACAATAGCAAAATCTTTTCATTTTTGGACTAAATGTTTTTTCTGTTGTTGAATTTCAAATTAAATTCACCGGCGGCGCCAATCGGCACTGCCGGACCCTAAAAATCCTCTATTTTATTGAAAAAAAAGTAGCTCAAAGTCGCAAAATTTGGTCATTTTTTAATGTAAATCTGTTAACAAATTGCACTCAAATTAAAAAAAAATTTCCTGGCGGCGCCTATCGGCACCGCCGGAGCTCCAAAATTCCCTTTATTTTTAAATTGACTCAAAAACCGTGAGTATTCTAAGAATTATAAAAATTTACAAAATACATTGCTAAAAAAATTCATTATATTTATTTATCGAAAGGGGTTGGTTGGTCTATTTCATATTTAACCGAAATTTTGTGGTGAAAAAATTTTTTGGAATTAAAAAAAATTTTGAAAAAACTTCGGCTTCGGCTTCGAAAACTTCGGGTTTTTTGGGCTTCGAACTTCGTGCTTCGAAAAAAATTGGGCTTCGCCTTCGGCTTCGCCTTCGGCTTCGAGTGCCAAGCCGAGCTTCGCCCGTCCCTGCTTCTGAACGCTTTAATGTCCCATTTTATAGGTTTAGCACAAAATATAAATTAGGCAAAAAATTTATTCCCTTTGCGGGGAGGGCTACAAAATTGTGAAATTTGCTTGATAAAGAAATCATTAAAATAAATTCATTAAATTAATTTAAAACAAAAATTAAACTCCTTAACGAATAAAATGACTGGAAAAGTGAATTGTCTCTTTAATTAATTAATTAAAGAATTTATTATTTTACATGTGATTTGGTTAAATTGATCGGTTGACCGCATTCTTATATTAAATTTTTGTTGTGATTTCTTATTTTTGTTTAATTTTTAATCCATATTACTCGAGGAAAACTTAATTTTTCGTTTAAATACTCGAAAAAAAAATTTTCACTTAATAATTTAATTCAAACATGTTCGTTAGCGCCAGTAAGAGTGCGTCCAAGTTGGCCTTTAAAACAGGGCTTCATTCGTTCTTATTTATACGTTTTGATTTTGGGGTATCGGCCAAAACTGGTTCTGATATTTTTCCGGACGGCCGCCTGACCCCTCTGTCCCCCCAAAAATTTTTTGAAAAGTGGGGGCAAAAAAGCATTTTTAAAGGCAAAAAAGTTATCCTTGGCTTTTATTTGCAAAATTTGGCTTTTTTGGTGAAGATCTGTTAACAAATCAGAAAGAAATTATATTTAAAAAAATTTCAGGCGCCGCCGGACCCTCTCGCCACGCCCACTTTCCCCAAAAGTTTTTTAGAAAATGCGCCGCAAAAAAAATTATTAAAATCAGATTTTTTGACCCCGAATCACTGATCAATTAATAAAAAGTGGAAATTTTTCGTTTCATTACATTTTTTTTGCAAAATTTAATGAACTCTTTAAAAGTTGCTTCTCGCTTCTTTAAATTTCCCATCTTTTGGTCATTTTTGACCAAATGACATTGACATTTGCAAAATGAAATGTGTTAATGACATTGCTTAACAGCAATTAATCAAAATGACCATCAAAAATCGTTTTAAAAAATTATGAATTTGAATTGCAATAAATTAGACATTTTATTAAAAAAAATTAATTTCACTATAAAATTATTGCATTTTTTTATAATAGTTTTTTTAATCATAGACCCTAAGAAACATGTTTTCATGGCTTTATAAAACAAAAAAAAATGATAACAAAAAGTGGGTGGTTGTTGGGTGGGCTTATTCATCAGGCAATTTGCGCTTTGTCCCTTTTTCTTCTTCCACAGTAAAATGAATGGCCAACGTCACTTTGTCCGTTTTACTGTCATAAAATCCTTTGGTATCCATCAATTCCTTAATTTTAAACCATTTATTAATTGGACTAATGAAGTTTTGCTGCCATTCACCTTAAATGTAATGAGATGACATCCCCAGTTGTTCACTTTGTTGCTAAAAACATGGTCATATTTTCCCGTCAAATCCTCCGTTCCTTTCTTTTGTGAAACAATTCGAAAAGTGGCAGAACATTTGCAGCTCCAATTTCCATCTTAATTAAACTTAATTATATGAAATTGATTAAATTTATTTATCTCTCCACCTTGTTTTAGAGCGGTGCAGCAAAGAAAAAAGCCCAGCCATTTCTCAGTGCTTTCTTTCTTCGTATTTATTTGTGCCCAAATTTTCCATGGCAATCCTTTTATGTAAATGCATTTGCTGTAACGGCTGCTGTTCACTTTCTCTCGCGCAAATTCCGACAATTTCTCAATTTCCATCGAAAGTGTCCCTTCTTTCTGATCGGAAAAGCGTCCATGGCACGGAAATGCCATTGGATACTGTCCGGGCGCACCGCGGAGATTCGGGTGGCAATGGTATTGGAAGACGCCGATCACTTCTTCCACTGTCAGAAGGCAGGAGGATACTGTATGAAAAATGACATAAAAAACCATACATTTTTTGGTGAATTTAATAGAATTTACATATTTTTGGAAAAACATGCTGGATCTTAATCTTTAGAAATTCGCACATAAATTCTTAAATTTTCTTATATACTTAAAAATGGAAAAAATATCAATTTTTACTTTTTTTTTTTTTAAATTTTGATTCAATTATTTGTCAATCCTTTAATTAAAAATGATAGTCACGTTATAAAATTTAAAAACTTGAAGGTGAGGAAGGGGGTGTTCAGGATGGTTGGTCGACACAAGTAATTTTCTAGCATATTATATTATATTATATATATATTTTTTTTTAATTGGAGAACTGAGAATAGTGCCGGCCTGAAAATGGGGTCCTTTAAAAATCGAAATCTAAAATCGATACTTCGGGTCCAGTCAGCGTCGATCCGGATCCTAATCCCAATCAACCGGACATTCCGCATTAATTAATACAAAAACTACCAATATTTAGCGAAAATTCCCTTTTTGTGATCAGTGGGAAACGAATTTTGGGACAGTGCCGGACCAAGCACGGCACGACGATTTTCAGCAAAAATCCGATGACACTTTGACGGCACTTTTCGTCGGCCCAACGGAGTGCCGAAAAATGAAAGTTTATAAAAATTTGCATTTTAATGAATACTTAATTAATAATTTTACAGCATTCCAAATGGTGAGTTCGTCGTCGATTTTCAATTGGTCACGTTCGATAATTTCGCACAACAAATTTTGGATCAATTTGCAAAATTCCTCTGATTTAACAAAGTTTCGGCATTTTGGTCAATGTAATCCAAGCAACGACGAGAGAAATCCTTAAAATAAAACAATTAAAATATTTGTATAAATTTCGATTTGCACATTTTCGTTGAGAAGACGAGCTTCGACAAAGGCAAGGAAAACATTTGGCAATTCATTAATTGGAAAATCCAATAAGGCTTTGACCAGCGAAGAGATGTTGTATTTATTGGCTAAAAATGTTTAAAACATAAAAATTATTTATTTTTTAATGTTTCCACCGGCGTAAAGCACTGCCATGGCATTTTGTCCGTTCAATTCGCTCAAATCTTCCGCATAAATGAAGCTGAGCATCACTTTGAACGCTTCTGCTTCAACATCGGGCACCTCAATTACGGGACGATCGGCAGAGGCTAAAAATGATGAAAAATGAATTTTTTATTTTTTTTTAATATTTGGTATTTTTTACATTTTGTCTTTGCGTTTTTATCGTCAAAACGAAACATCGACTCAAACACATCAGAAGCAAACATCATCACGTATTTATGTGCTTTCAAAAGCTAAATAAACGTAAATTATAGATGGAACTAATTCAAAAATAAAAAGAGGATAAATATTCCTGCTTTGCCTCCGTGCGCTGAAAGTTTTAGAACGGAACCCTGGATTAATCAACTTTTGTGGGTTCAACTCACCTCCTTTTCTTTCCCAACCAAAAAGTGAACGTCCGCCCCTTCGCCAGTGCTCAACATCAGCTTAAACCGGCCCAGCAAATTGCTCGACATTGAAATTTTAAAGAAAAAATGGCAATAAAAATTGCTGAATATGGAATTATAAATGAAGTAAAATCTCTTTTTTTCCAAAAAGAAAGGAATTGGTAATGAAAAAACTAAAGTTTAACATTTTTAACTTTGATTTACAGAGGTCGATTTGGATTTTAATGAATTGAAATGGGAATAAAGAGGCTTAATGATCTGATTTACACTTTTGCTCCTCTACACAACAAATCACGGCTCTTCACACCACAATGACGGCAAGCAGGACTGGGCGAGTAATTGGCGCGCCCGTGCCTCGGGCACTCCCGGCGCCGCCGTCGCGGAGTTTGCAGCGGCCATCGGCGCCGTGCCGTACAACAGGCTGGCGCCGGGTGTGAGCGCCCGTTGGTGCTGATGGTGCAGAAACAAAGGCGCGGCGTCACCGCCGCCGACGGAGGAGGAGGAGGACAACTGTTGCTGGTGGTGGTGTTGGAATTGCGCAAAAGTTCTGCTATATATAAATAGTATATTGATGATACACCTACATCGTGTTTTGCAGTGTCATGGCAAAACTTATAAAAAAAACTCTGATCAGAATGTCCTAATTCTCGATTTAAAGCTTCGGCAACATTCTGACCACTTTAATGCCATTATTTTTGTCCTATGCCAAATTTATTTAAAAAATCAATAAGCAGCCCCACCTGCTGCTGGTGTTATTAGTAGGGTTGTTGTTGTCGTTGCTGAATTTGTTGTTGGGCCAACAATAGCTGGTGTTGTTGTTCATCAAAATGCCACCACCACCACCGATTGCCGGCACATTCGAAAGTGGCATTTGTTGTTGATGAACTACAGCAGCAGCACCAACCGATGAAGAGGAGGAGGAGGAGGGCAATGAGGAAGAAGCAACAGCGGTGGAGGAGGAGGAAGTGGGCACTTGTTGATGATTGGCCAACAAAACCATGCCGGGCTGTGATGGGTTTCGATTGTGCCGAAAATTCCCATTTCGAAAGAAAAGGGATGGACTCGAAATTTCGATTTGGATTTTGAATCTTAGAACGGCGACGCGACAACATTCTGTATCAACTCTATTTCTATCCAACTCGGCAGCAGGCTATGTGATTTTGTCAGTGATTATGGAATTTACCACTATTTGGAGGCTGTTAGCCTGTAACTGATTCTGTTCCAATTTCGGGCACGGTTAAATCTCAACACCTGTCGATGTTGCTGCTGAATAGATACTGCTTGGTTTTGTTGTTGTTGCATCAGAGATGCTTGTTGCTGCACGTGTCGATGTTGATGGTTGTGCTGTTGCGGTGGTTGTTGCTGTTGTTGCTTTACGAAGTTGCTGAACGCCGACTGTTCCGACCGGGTTATGGCACTGACAGCCGGTCCACCGCCGGCAGTAGTGGTGCCGATACTGCTTGCCGTTGTTCGCCGATGCAAATGTGCCAATGCGACAAACGCTATTTTGGCATCACGTTCATTGTGCCATTGTTGTTGCTGGGGAAGTGCGTCCGTTTCCAGCTCTTCTTCACTTCCGTCTACCGAATGTTGTTGATCGGAGTTCTGCTGATGGTCGTTCCGATGATGTGTGAGCATTAATTTCTTGGTTCTAAAAAATAAAGCTGATCGGTAATTTGCGTTTCAAGTCGAGAAAACCCTTGTGATGTTAGAATTCAGTCGCAATCATGGTCCATAATTTTATAGCGATTCTCGAATATTATTATCACAACTTTCTTATCACATGATCTGTTGATCAATCGCCAGTTTTTTTTTTGCTTCCACCTAATATTCCCGAAAGGAGTGATCAGAAGAGCAAAATTCAATTTAGCTGCTGATCGGAGGTGATCCGATAATCTGATCACTCACGCCAACCACACGCTTTTGACACCTGAACGTCAGTGAGCAGGACGCATCCGCGCACGGAAACGGCGCCTCACCAGTATGTGCACGCATGTGCAGCTTTAACGCAGAGCGGGACAGAAAACGTCTGGTACATGCGCTGCACTGGAAATTGGGACGCATGCGCGTCCGCCTCCTGGTGCGTACGCCGGTGGTCCGCCAGCGTCGTGCGCAGACGGAAGCGGCGTCCGCACGTGTCGCAGGCGAACGGACGCTCATCTGCTGTGGCGCAAAAGGCAAATTATTATTTAAAAAACACTGAAAAAGGCACATAAAAAACGCCAAAAAAGGCAACCCGTCCGGTGGGATTCGAACCCACGGCTCTTCAAAGCGTGGGAAGGCTCTAGAACTGAACTACGTAGGAATCTCTTAATTCATCCATGTGCTTCGACCAAAACGGAGGGGCCGTCGCCAAATTTGGGCGATTTTTGTCCCATTCAGAGCTACCGACCCGTATGGGTGCGCATGTGCCGTCGCAAGTCCCATGCCCGCTTAAACGGGCGCGCGCAATGCACACAATGGGACATTGCTTCCTCAGTCCTCCGTTTGCCATGCCGTACCGTGGCATAAACAGCAGCAGAAGTGGACGCCGCCGTCGCATCAGCATCAGATGAAGCAGCAAGCAGTTGTCCATCGCTTAATCTGGGAATTTATTACGTATGTTGATGATGTGATTAAATAAACAAATTAATCATGTCAGAATTTCTGTAGAGCGGTTTTATAGCCGTGAAAAATTTTGGGTTGGGAAATGGAGTGAGTCGTTTCGTCCAAATGCCAGGGCCTCTTTGGTGAGATTGTCCAAGGCTCTTAACCGATGAGCCATCAATCCACCATTTAGCGGGGTGCTTGAGCCAAATCATTTACTTTTATGAAAATTTACTCCACAGAAGAGAGGGTGTTATAGGTTTAAACTTTGAACCAATGACAAATGCCATCAATTATTTGAGAATGAATTCCCTTTGGACAAGGAGAAAATTTTATTTTCTCATTTTGTGCCTTTGTGAAGAGATGACGTCATCCTGCGCGTGTGCCATGTCAATGTGTTCGGCAAATGCTTGCGCACCGGCGGCACCAAATGAACCAGCAAATTGTTGTTGTTGTTGTTGCGGTGGAACGGACGAGCGCGACGGGGGCGGCACGCTGCACAACGGACAGACGAACGAATGCGTGGCATGGGACGACGACGAGGCGGACACTGTCACAACAATTTACAAAGATAGGCATGATTCGGAATTATATTTTTTAGGGACGGAGTTCCAATTTCCAAACTTTTTGGGCGTCGGAATTAGGGCTCCCGGACAATCCGTCAGTAAACAATATGTCAGTAAATTTATTTTAAAAGAATTAAATGATAATTTCTATAATGATCAATTAAATCGAATTATTAAAATAGAATGTTTAAAAAATATGAAATTTTATTTATTAATTTAACAATCATTCTCGAAAATTTTTGATCAGTGCTCAAAAAAAAATTTTTCTGATGAATAAATTGTCCATTGACGGATTATCCATTATTGATGGATTGTCCGCTGACGGATTGTCCGACCCCTGTTCGATATAATCATCGCGTTCACTTCCCGCTTGAAATACATTTGGGGGAAAATATACAAGGCTTTTTTAAACTCTCGTAATTACGGGGTTACGGATTTCCGTAATCGATTAACACTCCGTAATTACGAGCCACGGATTTGCGTAATTAAAATCCAATTACGTCCAGTCCCAATGGAATTCGTCAAGACTTTTGGAGACCACAACACAAACGCATTACAAAATGCTTGCTCACCCATGTTGCGCAAATGGTCACGGAAAAGCCCAATGGAGTCAAAGGTGAACAAGCAGCAGTCACAACGGAATGCCATGGCCACAAAATTTTTGAATGTTTTTTGAGTGATCACTGATCAGAAGACAATGACTTAATTGGCAATTATAAATTAATGACTCATTTTTGATCAAAATCAATTCGCAAGAAAATATGCCAGGGAGAGAAGGCATTGAGTACAAAGAACAAACAGTTTAAATATTGATTTTATTAAAATAAAATACATAAAATAATTAGTTTAGGCAGTGCCGTCGAATTGGCTAGCAAATTTTGTAGGTTACCGAAAAAGGGATCATTGATACTGTGAACTTCCATTACAGACATCACGTTACAGTACCCCATTTTGATTACAATTATACAGTATCAAAGTTTAAAATTTGGGCGCCAAAAATCGGCAAAAATAAAATTAAAAAAACCAACAAATTCAACAACAGAAAAAAAACATGGACAAAGCATAAAAATAGGAAAAATGATCAATTTTTGGTCAGTGTTTGGTGAGATCACCGGGCGCAGATGTCCTTCTCCTCCGCCTCCTTCTCCACCAGGGACAAATTGCCTAATTTCAGGTAAGCGACGGGACAAATGGCGTCATTTGGTGCACTATTGAAGTGGACCTATGGGAAATTTATTTTAATTTAATTTTCCGACCCAAAAAATGAAATGTTCCAATCGGTACCATTCCCACCCCCACGCCGAATTTCTTTTTAATTCCAAATAAATTTTAAAAAATTGGCATCACACTCTCTCTCACCTCCGTCGTCGCCTCGTCCATGGCAATGCGTCGCCGTTTGAACATCGGACAGTCGAGCACAAATGTTTCATACTCACCGCCCTCGCCGCACACGTGCAGCCCGTACTTGGCATGCATGGCCACCAAATGGGCACGCATCTGCAAAATGCGGGGAAAACAAAAAATATTGAAATAATGTTTTATAATTAATGCATCGCGAGAGTCTCGACTCTTTGCTCTGCCAAGATTATTTAGTTTTGTTAAGCATTAATTAAATTTGTTTATTTTGCTGTTGGATTTGAACTTGGTACCTCCAAAACATCAATTTTGCTCATTACACAGTCAAAGTTCCAATTTTCGAAGCCCTCAGAAATTACAAATTCACATTAAAGAACTGCTATAGCCTATAGTAAATGTGAAATTTGTAAAAAAAAAAACGGTTAAAAATTTCGCGAATTTAAAAAAACTCGTCGTATTCGACCCGCCGCTGTCCTCGTCATTAGCATTTTCTCACCTGTTCAAGCGAATGGCCCAAGTGTTTGGGGGTCAGCCCCAACGCGGCAACTTTGATCAGCACGGCCTTCACACCAGCGGAAATCTGCGAGGACGGCACAAAATTTTAAGCAATTATTGAAATTTAAGAAAATAAAATTTTTTTTTGGGAATTTTTGAATAAACTATTACTAGTAAAACATGTAAGAATTTAAATTTTTCCGGGGGGAGGGGGGCAAACTGTTCACCCTATTCAATAGCCATTGAATTCTTAAACAAAGCAACGAAGAATGGACGAACATTTACGGATTTTTTTGTATTCAAACAGAGAAAGTAAAAAAGGCCAGTAATTTTTTTCTTTTTCAAAACATGGATTTTTCTTAATCTCACAGAAAATTGTACGAAAAAAACAAAAGAAAAAGGAAAACGCGTAAAATTTTAAACTAAAGAATTTTTTGTGGCTTTTTTTTTGAGATCGCATCAAAAAGAGCAGCATTTTTGAATGCGTTTTGGATCAAATTTTCGTTGAGAATTTTTTGTTTAATTTTTCATAAATCCCAAGGAACAGTAAAACCGAAAAAACTCAAAATTTCTTTGTCATTTTGTGCAGCACCATTCACTGACCATGGCGTCCAACAGTTGGAGTTGGTCCAACTCCCACAGGAAGCACAGCGGGACGAGTCCAAGCCGTTCGCACACGTGTTCAACACGCAATTTTTGATAAGTGCTGTTTATCGCGCCCGCGGAAACGCCTAAAACAAAAAATTAAATTAAAATCCAAGAAATAAAATTCATTTCCAATAATATTTAAAATTTTTTAGTTTTTTCCAAATGAAATTGAAGTTTTTTAGTTTTTGTTTCCTATCTTTCGTCAAAAAAAATTCCATTTCCCTATGGTTTTTTTTTTTGAAAAATTTAACCTGTAAATTTTATTTAAGAAAATTGAGCAAAAATTTTTATTTGAAAAAAGATGTAAAAAATGCACAATTAAATTAAAAAATCACCCCGAATTTCCGGGTCCCATTCTTTGACCGTCTTCAAAAGGTGGTACAAATCCTCCACTTCGTCCTCCTCGTCCTGCACATAAGTGTTGCTCTCAACACATTTTGGACGCCCTGAAATTTTGCGTTGGAACAGCGGCAGGCCAAGGGCATCCGCGTAAAACTGAAAATTGCAGGAAAACAGGCCTAGGAGCATTTTCCAACCAAAAAAGCAAGGAAATGTGTCCGATAAGCCCTCGAGAAATGTAAAAAATATAAAATTTCAGGGAAAAATGAAAATTTGAAGCCCAAAATTTGTAAAATTTTGTCGCCTAATTTTCCCATTTTTAAAAATCTAAATCGGATTCAATTTCTATATTTTGAAAGCACACATTTTTAGTCTCACTAACCTTGATTCCCTCACTGCCCACACTTTGGTACATGTAACTGTCCAACTCGGCAATCTGAAAATTTGCTAATTTTGGCTATGAAAATATTTTTTAGAGATTTTTGGGGTTGATGATCCGAATCCAGCATCCCTTTCGTACATTGGTGCATAAATAGATTTTGGGCAATAAATGAATTATGGTAAGTGAATTTTCGACTTTTGTCCGAATTCGGGTCAGGGGTTCGAAATTGGTCGAAATTGATGCCAGATTCGTGGCAAGCGACCTACGTAAATCTATATATTAGTGTTTTTTTTTGCTTGGAAAGTGAAAAAAATTGTGGGGGCTAAATATACTGACTGCATAAGAGCATCCATTTCGACCAATTCCAAACACAAGGTCCGAATCTGACAAAAAAAATCCGAGGTTCTGAGTTAGTCAAATGGGGCCGGATTTGTGATCAGCGTTCCCGAAAACCCCTGAAAAACGTTTTCATGACTTTTAAAATAAATTTAAATATAAAATGGGCGACAAAACGGAAACATTACCAAAATTTTTCATTTTGTAAAATAAGGAATTTTGAAATTTTGCTTTTCTACCTCCTTCGGTGGATGCAAATTGGCCACACAGACCACCTCGTGCCCTTCCTCAGCACATCGCATCATGTTGAAGCAGCTGTCCTTGCCGCCCGACACCAGCGCAACCACTTTCATTTTGCAGCAAAAAAAAATGGCTAATTTAATCTTTAAAAAACCAATTAAAAAATTTGAGATATTTTCACTTACTGAGTATTAACAAAATAAGGACAAATGCTAGAGAAATAAGGACACTTGACTTGACAGCCCTTGGAATTAAATAATCGGTCTCTCAGTTACAGTTCAGGACAGGGCAGGAGAGCAGCAGGACAGCTTATTTGTTTTTTTTAATTTCATTGTGGCGTTATGTTTTGATTGTCGTCTTTTTTTTGTTTGTTTCTTTTTGCTTCCAAATTTGAGACCCACTAATTGTGTAAGCTCCGGTTCTCAGCAAACGCGAAAAATACATTGAATGGAATTCAGAGCTCTATTGGTACGGACACAAAAATGAATTTTTAAAGATTTGAATTTTCGATTTTGTTCGAGTTCTTGTCTGGCATTCGAAATTGGTCAAAATGAATTCCATTTTCGAGATCAACGACCCTAAAAACCCCAATAAGTAACACTTTTCACGACTTTTTTGAACAAAAAAAAATTCCCAAAAAGGGGTGGGGACCATCGGCACTTTACCAGATCAGAAATCCTTTAACGCCGTCTAAAATTTGTGAAAATTGGATAAAAAAATTCCTATGATTTTTTTAAAGCGTGATTCGCGTACGCTACTGCTATCGCGCCACCCTTATTCTTCACTAAATGAACGGATGAATGAAATGGATAAGACTATCTCTCTTTTTTTTTCTAAAATTCATATTTAATAGAAAAATTTATTTTATTTTTTTGTCAAAATGTCGTCAAAACCCGAAACTTTGGTGGAGCGGATGAAGCATTTGTTGAGCTCGGGCGAAGACGCGGACGTTCTCTTTTTGGTTGGGCAAGGAGAGGGAAAGGAGGCGAGTTTTAGGGGAAAAATTGTTACTAATTTCAATACTTAATTCATTTTAAATTAAAATTAAGCATGTGGCCCGCGCACAGAGCGATTCTGAATTCGGCTTCGGACGTTTTTGAAGCGATGTTTCGTTTTGACACCACAAAAAATGCGACTGACAATGAAGCGGCAGCTGGAGAAGGTGTGAAAAATAACGAAAATTTAGGATTTTTTAATTTTTTTTTAAATTTGAAGCGAAGGGTCCCGTAGAAGTCACTGACATCGATGCGCATGTGTTCAAAGTGATGCTCAGCTTCATTTACGCGGACGATTTGAGCGGACTGAACGGGGACAATGCCATGGCAGTGCTTTACACTGGTGGGAATGTTAAACGGGGACAGTCAAAGGGCGGGGGGTACGCTTCCGCCCCCCCCCAAGACCCCTCCACAATCATAAATTTTAAGAGAAAAAATTTCTGGAAAGTTTCACTTTTCCTTATCCAAAACATTCCGCGTAATTTTTCCAAAAAATTCATAAAATTAGCAATTTTTGGTGAAAATATGTTAAACACTTCAAATTTTTTCCGTCGGCGCCTGTTACTGCCGGATCTCTCCCGTTCCCAAAAAGTTTTTTGAGAAAATGCGCTGCAAAAAAAGTGGAAAAGAGGCGTGAAAAGCAAAAAAAAAAAAAAAAGGTCTTCAGGACGGGTCCCCCCCCCCCCCCCCAAAAAATTTTTAAAAACGCCCCTGATTCTAATGCACTTTTTTATTTAGCCAAAAATACCACCTTAATGTATTGGCCAAGGCATGTGTTAGTGTTCCCATTTCCGAGCTCGGCAATGTGTTTCTCGCTTATGACCAATCACGCCTTCTCAACGAAAATGTATGGAATTTGTTTCCCCATTTTTTCATTTGATAAAAAATCATTCGATCGTTTTGCCATACATCAATTTTAATTTTTCGAGTTCGGAATTAGGAATTGATAAAAAAACGATTTATTATGATCACTAACGCCGAATGCCACCTGTACTGGGATTAATTTTTTTTTACCACTTTTTACTCATTTAATATAATAAAAATTACAGCAAGATCACACCCATCTGGAAAATAGTGTAGAATTGTGGTCCCGATGAAAAAAAAATTTAATTTTCTTTACTCTTTTTCTAGGATGAAAAAAGGCACTGATTAATAACCCAACCTCGGATTTTGAAATTATTATTGATGATTTTATCTATGAATTTTCAGCAAGTACTTGATTGAGTTCTGGTTTTGCAAAATTAATATTTTTGTCTATGATTTCCATCAAGTATCATAAAATAAACTACAGCCAAGCGGGCTCGAACCCCAGACCCCCGTTTCAATGACCCTAATTTGTAAGAGACAGTAATTAAATTTCAAAAAAACTAAAAACTGACTTCTCCAGACATTCAATAGCTCATTCGAAAGCTCTTTTTTAAGCACTTGATGAAAAATCATAGACAAAAACATTGATTTTGCAAAATTTGAGCTCAGACACCACAATTCTACACAATTGCTCACCTATTTAAATATCATTTTTTACACTACTTTTTATTTTTAATCGTTTTATTTTGAGGATTTCTCTCGTCGCTGCTTGGATTACATTGACCAAAATGCGGAATCGCTGATCAAATCGGATGCCTTTTTGGAAATGGAGCAAAAGTTGCTGTGTGAAATTCTCGAACGTGACCAATTGAGAATCAGCGGCGAACTCACCATTTGGAATGCTGTACTAACCAATTAATTATTAGTCGACTTTTTGGGATTTAAAAATACATCCTTAAAAATTTAAAAAATTTTGAGCTGTGCATATAATTTATAGCCCTAATTATTATACAAAATTAAAATCATTTCGCAGGCACTCCGTTGGGCTGACGCGCAATGCCGCCAAAATGGCACCGAATGTTCGGCAGAGAATCGTCGTGTTGTCCTTGGCCTGTTACTGTATAAAATTCGTTTTCCGCTCATCTCTCTTTCGGATTTATCCGACTTTGTTGGTAGGTCGTCCGTCAATACAATATTTTAAAAATTTATTTTAAAAATTCCCAATTTTTTTGTCAGTGCCTTTCGGCGTGTTGACCAGTGACGAGTTGGTCGGCATTTTCCTGTCCCATGCCCATTCGGACGGTCGTGCCAACTCCGAGTTGTACCCCATCCAATTTCCCACCCAGCATCGCACTCCATTCGTTTCGAAGGTGGCCCCGGCAAAAAAGGTGCCTTCGAAATACACTTTTTCGTCGCCCAATTCATATGACAGCGACCGCCACAGGTACGGTTTAACAAAATTACATTAAACCAAATTTAATTTAAAAAGAACGAAGGTACCGCCGAAAAGACACTGCCCACGCATTTGAGTCAGTCCAGTGGCGAAGAATGGGACGAATGAACGAATGTTTTAAGGAAAATTGTATAATAAATGTGTTGTTTTACTTTGACAATTCAATTCAATGCAGTAAAAAATGATCAACATTCATTCTCAAATGGCTTTTGATGCTTTTTACTGCAACTCTTTGTTTTTTGGTTTTAAAATTAATTTTCTCATTATTTTTGACGAGGTTAAATTTCCTAAAAACCCAATTCGTACTAGGGCAACTCCGTACTGCAAAAATTTGTGATCAAAAACCTAAAAAAATTTCGTCCATAATTTTTGAAATTGCGTGTTTTTAGAGAATCTTTAATGAAATGTGGTAATTTCAATAATCAAAAAAAAAAATGGTGGATAAATAATCTGATATCTTCAGAAGAGACAGGGAACCTGAGAGTAAAAAGGTATTGAGAAAATGAAATTTGGGAGTGAAAGAATGTTAAAATGAACACAATTTTGATAAATCAGTGAAATAATTACCAAATTTGCATAGACAATGCTTGATTGAGGTACAAAAGGTTTAATGGGTATTCTTAACAAGACTATTTGAACATATGTACGAACTGCTATACGAGAATTGTACGAATTGCCATTGACCCGGCGATTACGAATTAATGATGACTTTTACTCATCCGATAATTTGCGCTTCGTCCCTTTTTTCTCCTCTTCCACAGTGATGTCAACGGCCAATGTCACTTTGTCCCCGTCTTTGTCATAAAATCCTCTGCTTGGGTCCATTAATTGCTTAATTATACTCATTTTTAAATGGCTTTAGGAAAGAAAAAGCTCACCGCAAAAGTGATGAAAGTTGGGAATCCCAAATTGTTTAATTTATTGTTGAAAATGCGGCCATTGAATTGCCCAATTAAATTCTCCGCCCCGCCCTTTTGTGAGACAATTTGAATTGTGGCCGAACATTTGCAACTCCAATTTGCATCTTAATTGCCAATTTAAATAATGGGATAATTCACCTTTTGTGCCCACTTTTTGAGCCGGCACATAAAAGGTAAAATGCCAAACATTTTTCGCTGTTGTTATTATTCAGATTAATTATCAGTGCCAATATTTTCCATTGAAATCCCTTTATTTGTTTGAATTCGCTGCTCCGTTCACTCAAACAAATCTCTCGCGAAAACTCAGACAATTTGCCAATTTCCATCACAATTTTCCCGTTTGTTTTGTTTGGATTTGAATAATCCAATTTCTCCGCATTTTGTTCCTTCACAATGATATCGATGGCCAATGTCACTTTGTCTTCATTTTTGTCGTAAAACCCTTTTTCCTGGTCCATTAAATCCTTAATTAGGGTCAATTATAAAGTAAAAGGCATCCCTTAATTACCCCTTACAGAAAAAGTAATGAAATTTGAGAAGCCCAAAGTGTTCATTTTGTTGTTAAAAATGTGATCATTGCGTTTTCCAATTAAATGCTCCGTTCCTCGCATTTGAGAAATAATTCGAAATGTCGCTGAACATTTGCAATTCCATTTAGTGTCTTAATGAAAATAATTAAATAAAAAATAATTGATTACCATTAATTAACATTAATGATCATTATCCCACCTTCTCTTGGCGCAGAGCACCTAAGGAAAAAGCCCAAACACTTTTCGGTGGTGCCATTTCCGTTTTTCGTCGTATTTATTTTGGCACATATTTTCCACGGAAGTGCCTTTATGTGCACTTTGCCTTTGCTAAGTCGGCAATTTCCCTCGTCCCTTCGCGCAAATCGAGAAAATTTCGTAATTTCCAACGCGAGTGTTCCTGCGTTTCCCTTGGGTGTATTATTCCATGCGGAAATCCGTGCGTGGCTTGGAAATGCCACCGGAGACAAAAGGCCAGGCAAATGGAACTGACAAATGCCGACAGATTCCTCTGGTGTTAAAACGCCAGAAGGAACTGCGAAAAAAATATTTAAAAAATATATTTTTTAAATTATGAATAGTGCATTCAATTAATGCACAGGCAATTTCTTCATAAACTGTGAAAGGCATATGAAACATAGCTTGTTTGGAAGATTCTAGGACGTATCCATTGCATATTTCGCGATTTATTTGCGTTTTGGTTCTTTTTGGGCATTTTTCCAACAAAAAAAAAATTATTTTAAAACGGCCCCCTTATTAAAGCGGCCTTTTTGACCAAGGTTTGGATGAATTATCGATAATATTAAATTAAATTCTTCCATAATCTACCAATATTTTGCGTAAAATCCTCATATTTGATGAGAGGGAAATGAATTTTGAAAAGTGCCGGACCAAGCGCAGAACGACGATTCGCAGCGGAACATTCGATGGCTTTTTGACGGCATTTTTCGTCGGCCCAACGGAGTGCCTTAAATGAGTCAAATGATTTGAACAATAATTTTTATTCGATTTTTAAACATTAATTATTACGCTATTCCAAATTGTGAGTTCCTCGCTGATTCTCAACTGATCACTTTCGAGTATTTCACACAACATATTCCGGTTAATTTGTGCAAATTCCTCCGATTGCAATAAAATTTTCGCATTTTGGTCAATGAAATCCAAGCAACGAAAAGCAAAATCCTTAAAAAGGCAATTAAAAAATTAAATTGGGATTAAATTCATTTACAAAAAATTCTTCAAAATCTGTGCCAAAACTTTACATGTTCGCTGAGAAAACGAGCATGGTCAATGGCAAGGAAAACATTGGACAATTGACCAATTGGATATTCTAAGCAAGCTTTGATCAGACCAGAGATGTTGTACTTTTTGGCTAAACACAAAAATGCATTGAATTTAATTTAATTTAATCACAAAATAGGAAATTAATAATCCCATTAAAATTAATTAATTATCCCACCGGCGTAAAGCAATGCCATTGCGTTGTCTCCGTTCAGTCCGCTTGAATCTTCCGCATAAATGAAGGTGAGCATCACTCGGAACACTTCTGCTTCAATATCAGGGACAACAATGGGAATAACGGCAGAGGCTAATGTTTAAAAAATTAAATAAATATTATTTTATTTATCCGTTTTTCTTACCATTTTCCGCTTTTCCGTTTTGGGAATCAAAACGGAACATTGCCTCAAATACGTCGGAAGCGCACTCCAAAATTCGTTTGTGGGCTGGCAAAAGCTTAAAAAGAAAAACAATTCAAAATTTAAATTTATTTTGAGCCTCAGGCGGTAATTTTTTTAAAAGCCTTTTTTCGTTTTTCAAAACTCACTTCTTTCTTCTCTCCCACCAAAAAATGCACATCCGCTTTCTCGCCCGTGCTCAACATCAGCTTCATCCGATCCACCAAACGTTATGAATAAATATTTCTTATTGAATATTATTGCAGCTGAGAAAAGTTTGATAAATTTTTCTTAAAAACCCTAAAACAGTACGAAATGTCTGTCTTTTATCGGAGAAGGGAAGAAAAAGTGCAAAATTCTGCAGGAAGGGAAGGCGAAGAAAAGGGAAGTGACCAATGAATGAAGAATTAATGAGTGTTGCTGGGTTTTGTGTACCATCCATTAGCATTTGCTATCGATTTTCGCAAGCATTGATTGTTTATGCCCAACAAAAGTCGGTGCTTATGGGTAGGGCTGGGAATTTAAGTCACTAAAAATCTTCAAAAAGTCGACTAAAAAAGTCATAAAAAATCGCCAAAAAGTCACAAAAAAGTCATAAAAAAGGCAAAAAAGTCACGAAAAATTGAAAAAAGTCACAAAAAATCCAAAAAAGCACGTAAAAAAATGCAAAAAAACCCTGATTTGATCGTATTTTAATTGAGAAAAAATTCAAATTTTGCCTCAAAAAGTCAAAAAAATCACGAAAAAGTCGCAAAAACTCAAAAAAGTCATAAAAATCCCAAAAAGTGTAAAAAAGTCAAAAAAAGTCATAAAAAATGCATGTTAGAAGCTTCAAACAGAGTTTAGAATACTTTTTAAGTCATTTTAAGACCATTTAGAGTCAGCAAAAAAAAAAAGTCATTTGACTTAAATTCCCAGCCCTACTTATGGGGTGCAATTATTTTAGCACAAAAATCGGAAAATATTCAATAAAAATTGTTACAAAAATATGCAAATTATTTTTCCATTCCCCTAATTTCTGTTTCATTTTACAATGAGTTTTAATCTGACAAATTTGGAAATATACCTTTTTTGCAATTGAAATCAAATTTGGAGCTTATTATCCGAGTCCCTTCCGACTTTTTCCTATTCCGCCGCTTTGACTCAAAAGTCCACAAAATAAGTGGGAAAAAGCCCTCACATCTGCTGGGGGGGGGGCACTTGTGCCATATAAATACAAAATTAGGCTTTGCCCGTTACTGTCCGATGACATCAATCAATGGACAGATGCAAATGGTCGTTGGAAATAGTCGGTGGTCACCCTTTCGTCCGCTTTTCATTCACCCACCATTCATTCATCCTTTCCTTTATCCCCTCCCTTCTCAGCTTTTGCGACAATTCCCCGCCCCCGCGCCTTTTTTTTTTTGCGGGACGCGTCATTTTGGCGCCAAACGCTATAAATTTTTTAATTTTGGACAGCCCTTATTTTTGCGATCTCATAAAATTTCAATTCCCATCATAACTTGTCACTATGGCGAGCAGTTTGGTGGATAGGATGAAGCTGATGTTGAGCACGGGCGATGGGGCGGACGTTCACTTTTTGGTTGGGAAGGAAAAAGAGGCGAGTTTTGAAAAACGAAAAAAGGATTGAACAATAGGGTTAACCTAATTAGAGTTACTATTTAACAGTTTTGATATGATAATCTTCAAAAAACTTAAAATTCACAAATTGGTGACGAAGCTAAAACAACTTAATTTTGAATTTTTTTTTTTAAAGCTTTTGCCAGCCCACAAACAGATTTTGAAGCATGCTTCCGTTGTATTTGAGGCAATGTTTCGTTTTGACTCCCAAAATGGAAAATCGGAAAATGGTATGAAAAACGGATAAATAAAATAATAAAATAAAATTAAATATAATTTTTAAGCCTCGGCCGACATAACCGTGACTAAAGTGCCTTTGCCAGATGTTGAACCAGCAGCGTTCAAAGTGATGCTCAACTTCATTTACACGGAAGATTTAAGTGAATTGAATGGACACAATGCCATGGCAGTGCTTTACAGCCGGTGGAAATATTTCAAAAATAATAAATATATTTTTTCATTTTTAAACATTTTTTAGCCAATAAATACAACATCGCTTTGCTGCTAAAGGCCTTCTTGGACTTTCCAATTAACGAATTGCCAAATGTTTTCATTCGCTTATGGCAAAGCTTGTTTTCCTCCACCAAAATGTGTGAAATAAAAAATATAAATATTAAAAATAAATAAATTTTCGTCCGTCTAACAAAATGCTCTTTACAAAGAAAATTCATCCCTAAATTAAATTTAGCCACGATTTAAGGATTTCGCTAATCCCAACCAACAATCGGTCGGATTAATGTAAAAAACTACCAATATTTAGCGCAAATTTCTTTGTTGTGATCAGTGGGAAACGAATTCTGAACAGTGCCGGACCAAGCGCATCACGACGATTTTCAGCAGAACATTCAATGAGCATTTGAGCACAGCGTTCGTCGGCCCAACGAATGGCCTGAAAAAGCAAATGAAATTAGTATTTTAATAGAATAGTTAATTAATTTAAATAGTACAGCATTCCAAATTGTGAGTTCGTCGTTGATTTTCAATTGGTCACGTTTGATAATTTCGCACAACAAATTTTGGTCAATTTGCAAAAATTCCTCTGATTTTAACAAAGTTTCAGCGTTTTGGTCAATGTAATCCAAGCAACGACGAGAAAAATCCTTAAAATTAAAAAAAACAATTAAAAATATTTTGTATAAATTTATTTTTTGCACATTTTCGTTGAGAAGACGAGCTTCGACAAAGGCAAGGAAAACATTTGGCAATTCATTAATCGGAAAATCCAATAAGGCTTTGACCAGCAAGGAAACGTTGTATTTATTGGCTAAAAATATTTAAAAATGAAAAAAATATTTTTTTAAATGTTTCCACCGGCGTAAAGCACTGTCATGGCATTTTGTCCGTTCAATTCACTCAAATCTTCCGCATAAATGAAGCTGAGCATCACTTTGAACGCTTCTGCTTCAACATCGGTCACCTCAATTACGTGAGGACAGTCGGCAGAGACTAAAATAATATAAAAAAATAAAAATAAAAAATTCCGATTTTTTTACATTTGGCCATTGCGTTTTTATCGTCAAAACGGAACATCGACTCAAACACATCAGAAGCGAACATCATCACGTATTTGTGTGCTTTCAAAAGCTAAATAAACTCGGAATAGAAATGAAATGAAAGGAAATATCCATTTGGAGTTTTAAACCAAAAGTATTCACACAAAAAATGAACAAAGGAATTTGTAAATTATAAATGTGTGAACTTTGGATTAATCAAGTTTTGTGGATTCAACTCGCCTCCTTTTCCTTCCCAACTAAAAAGTGAACGTCCGCCCCTTCGCCAGTGCTCAACATCAGCTTCAACCGGCCTGCAAATTGCTCGACATTGAAATTTTAAAGAAAAATGGCAATAAAAATTGCTGAATATGGAATTATAAATGAAGTAAAATCTCTCGTTTTTTTCCAAAAAGGAATTGGTAATGAAAAACTAAAGTTTAACATTTTTAACTTTGATTTACAGAGGTCGATTTGGATTTAATGAATTGAAATGGGAATAAAGAGGCTTAATGATCTGATTTACACTTTTGCTCCTAAACACAAACATCACGGCTCTTCACACCACAATGACGGCAAGCAGGACTGGGCGAGTAATTGGCGCGCCCGTGCCTCGGGCACTCCCCGGCGCCGCCGTCGCGGAGTTTGCAGCGGCCATCGGCGCCGTGCCGTACAACAGGCTGGCGCCGGTGTGAGCGCCCGTTGGTGCTGATGGTGCAGAAACAAAGGCGCGGCGTCACCGCCGCCGACGGAGGAGGAGGACAACTGTTGCTGGTGGTGGTGTTGGAATTGCGCAAAAGTTCTGCTATATATAAATAGTATATTGATGATACACCTACATCGTGTTTTGCAGTGTCATGGCAAAACTTATAAAAAAAACTCTGATCAGAATGTCCTAATTCTCGATTTAAAGCTTCGGCAACAATTCTGACCACTTTAATGCCATTATTTTTGTCCTATGCCAAATTTATTTAAAAAATCAATAAGCAGCCCACCTGCTGCTGGTGTTATTAGTAGGGTTGTTGTTGTCGTTGCTGCTGAATTTGTTGTTGGGCCAACAATAGCTGGTGTTGTTGTTCATCAAAATGCCACCACCACCACCGATTGCCGGCACATTCGAAAGTGGCATTTGTTGTTGTTGATGAACTACAGCAGCAGCACCACCGATGAAGAGGAGAGGAGGAGGGCAATGAGGAAGAAGCAACAGCGGTGGAGGAGGAGGAAGTGGGCACTTGTTGATGATTGGCCAACAAAACCATGCCGGGCTGTGATGGGTTTCGATTGTGCCGAAAATTCCCATTTCGAAAGAAAAGGGATGGACTCGAAATTTCGATTTGGATTTTGAATCTTAGAACGGCGACGCGACAACATTCTGTATCAACTCTATTTCTATCCAACTCGGCAGCAGGCTATGTGATTTTGTCAGTGATTATGGAATTTACCACTATTTGGAGGCTGTTAGCCTGTAACTGATTCTGTTCCAATTTCGGGCACGGTTAATCTCAACACCTGTCGATGTTGCTGCTGAATAGATACTGCTTGGTTGTTGTTGTTGCATCAGAGATGCTTGTTGCTGCACGTGTCGATGTTGATGGTTGTGCTGTTGCGGTGGTTGTTGTTGTTGCTTTACGAAGTTGCTGAACGCCGACTGTTCCGACCGGGTTATGGCACTGACAGCCGGTCCACCGCCGGCAGTAGTGGTGCCGATACTGCTTGCCGTTGTTCGCCGATGCAAATGTGCCAATGCGACAAACGCTATTTTGGCATCACGTTCATTGTGCCATTGTTGTTGCTGGGGAAGTACGTCCGTTTCCAGCTCTTCTTCACTTCCGTCTACCGAATGTTGTTGATCGGAGTTCTGCTGATGGTCGTTCCGATGATGTGTGAGCATTAATTTCTTGGTTCTAAAAAATAAGATGATCGGTAATTTGCGTTTCAAGTCGAGAAAACCCTTGTGATGTTAGAATTCAGTCGCAATCATGGTCCATAAACTTTATAGCGATTCTCGAATATTATTATCACAACTTTCTTATCACATGATCTGTTGATCAATCGCCAGTTTTTTTTTGCTTCCACCTAATATTCCCGAAAGGAGTGATCAGAAGAGCAAAATTCAATTTAGTTGCTGATCGGAGGTGATCCGATAATCTGATCACTCACGCCAACCACACGCTTTTGACACCTGAACGTCAGTGAGCAGGACGCATCCGCGCACGGAAACGGCGCCTCACCAGTATGTGCACGCATGTGCAGCTTTAACGCAGAGCGGGACAGAAAACGTCTGGTACATGCGCTGCACTGGAATTGGGACGCATGCGCGTCCGCCTCCTGGTGCGTACGCCGGTGGTCCGCCAGCGTCGTGCGCAGACGGAAGCGGCGTCCGCACGTGTCGCAGGCGAACGGACGCTCATCTGCTGTGGCGCAAAAGGCAAATTATTATTAAAAAACACTGAAAAAGGCACATAAAACGCCAAAAAGGCAACCCGTCCGGTGGGATTCGAACCCACGGCTCTTCAAAGCGTGGGAAGGCTCTAGAACTGAACTACGTAGTAGAATCTCTTAATTCATCCATGTGCTTCGACCAAAACGGAGGGGCCGTCGCCAAATTTGGGCGATTTTTGTCCCATTCAGAGCTACCGACCCGTATGGGTGCGCATGTGCCGTCGCAAGTCCCATGCCCGCTTAAACGGGCGCGCGCAATGCACACAATGGGACATTGCTTCCTCAGTCCTCCGTTTGCCATGCCGTACCGTGGCATAAACAGCAGCAGAAGTGGACGCCGCCGTCGCATCAGCATCAGATGAAGCAGCAAGCAGTTGTCCATCGCTTAATCTGGGAATTTATTACGTATGTTGATGATGTGATTAAATAAACAAATTAATCATGTCAGAATTTCTGTAGAGCGGTTTTATAGCCGTGAAAAATTTTGGGTTGGGAAATGGAGTGAGTCGTTTCGTCCAAATGCCAGGGCCTCTTTGGTGAGATTGTCCAAGGCTCTTAACCGATGAGCCATCAATCCACCATTTAGCGGGTGCTTGAGCCAAATCATTTACTTTTATGAAAATTATTCAACAGAAGAGAGAGTGTTGCACCCCGAGAATTTTTATAATTTCCTCTCCGATCGCCGACTTAGGGCGCAAAAAAAAAAAATCATTTTTTAAGCACTCCAAAATAGTTTTAAACTTTGAACCAATGACAAATCCATCAATTATTTGAGAATGAATTCCCTTTGGACAAGGAGAAAATTTTATTTTCTCATTTTGTGCCTTTGTGAAGAGATGACGTCATCCTGCGCGTGTGCCATGTCAATGTGTTCGGCAAATGCTTGCGCACCGGCGGCACCAAATGAACCAGCAAATTGTTGTTGTTGTTGCGGTTGAACGGACGAGCGCGAGGGGGCGGGGGCGGCACGCTGCACAACGGACAGACGAACGAATGCGTGGCATGGGACGACGACGAGGCGGACACTGTCACAACAATTTACATGGTAGCCAGGATTCGGAACTACATTTTATGCATTGGGAGCAGAATTCCATTTTCAAAATTTGGGCGTCGGAATTAGGCTCCCGGACAATCCGTCGGTAAATTATATTAAAAAAATGATAATTTCTATAAATGATCAATTAAATCGAATTATTAAATAATAAAATGTTTAAGAAATATGTAAATTTTATTTATTAAATTTAACAATCATTTTCGAAATTTTTGATCAGTGTAATAAATTATTTTTCAAAAAACGCTTTTATTTTTGATTTTAATTGACACTTTCTTTCCCCTTATGAAATGCATATCAAAAATGGGTTTTTCTAGAACAATTTGTGTGTTTAACTTCATAAATTCACCCACTCAAGCAAATGATAAGGCCATGGACAAAAATGTTATTTTTTTAAACAAATAAATGAGACATTTGAATTAATAATTTTTTCAGTTTCCTAGGCCATAACTTTTTTTCTTAATTGGTCAATACATATATTCTTGGTATCAACCAAAGCTTAAGGTCTCAGGAATTTACAATGAGAAAACCCAAATTCAACTTTTTAGCTATTGCCTGAGATCAGAATTTAGTTATACAAAACTCTATAGAATTTAATCTTCCGATTCATACCCAATAATTAAGAAATTGACGAAGAAAGAAAAGAAGTTATGGCCTAAGAAACTGAGAACGGTTCACTGATCAGACGCATAAAATAAATTATAACGTAATTTTTGCCAGTTATAAACTAAATCAAAAGCGGGGATGGGGCGCCGGGGACCCGTTTACGGCGGGGAATAATAATTATTGACTTATCCGCGACCGCATAAGGTTCGTTCATTTCTCCTTCATTTTTTTCTTTCTTACATTTACTGCGTCCTATGGCACTTTACGCGTCCCATGCCATTTTAAGCGTCCCGTGTCATTTTAATTTTCCCATGGCATTTTAAGCGTCCCGTGGCATTTTAATTGTCCCATGCCATTTTAAGCGTTCCGTGGCATTTTAATTGTCCCATGGCATTTTAAGCGTCCCATGGCATTTTTAGCGTCTCATGGCATTTTTCGCGTCCCAGGACATACACTTTACGCGTCGTCACATGGCATTTTACGCGTTCCGATGGCATTTTATGCGTGCCATGGAATTTTACGCGTCCCATGGCATTTTAAGTTTCCCATGGCATTTTAAGCGTCCCGTGGCATTTTAATTGTCCCATGCCATTTTAAGCGTCCCGTGGCATTTTAATTGTCCCATGGCATTTTAAGCGTCCCATGGCATTTTACGCGTCCCATGGCATTTTAAGTTTCCCATGGCATTTTAAGCGTCCCGTGGCATTTTAATTGTCCCATGCCATTTTAAGCGTCCCGTGGCATTTTAATTGTCCCATGGCATTTTAAGCGTCCCATGGCATTTTTAGCGTCTCATGGCATTTTTCGCGTCCCAGGACATACACTTTACGCGTCGTCACATGTCATTTTACGCGTTCCGATGGCATTTTAAGCGTGCCATGGAATTTTACGCGTCCCATGGCATTTTAAGTTACGCGTCCCATGGCATTTTACGCGTTCCGATGGCATTTTAAGCGTGCCATGGAATTTTACGCGTCCCATGGCATTTTAAGTTTCCCATGGCATTTTAAACGTCCCATGGCATTTTACGCGTCTCATGGCATTTTAAGCGTGCCATGGCATTTTACGCGTCACATGACATACATTTTAATTGTCCCATGGCATTTTACGCGTTCAATGGCAATTTGCGCGTCCTATGTCATTTGGATTCATAAAAATTATTTTGAAAATAGAATGATTACCTATTATTTTTTACCAAAATAAATTTTCGAGTTTTTTATGTATTTCATTCAAAATACCATCCTTATGAATAGGGCTGCCAAAAATATGTACAAAAAGTGCTCAAAATATGCACATAAATATGTAAGAAAATCCCGAAATATGTAAATAAAAGTCCTGATTTTTGTTGGCAAACACAAAAAGAAAGTGTTATTCCCTTATTTAGAACATGGAGGTCAGGAAAAAAAAATTGTGTTTACATAAAATTGGCAGCCCTACTTATTAAATATCGGTTTGAGGTCCCAAACTCCCAAACTTAAAATTGCATAAAAATTGTCGGATTTAAACCAGGGTTCGGATCGAAAATTTTTCCAAATCAGAACATCAGGCCCAAAAAAATCAGATTTTGGAGTCAAAAATCAGAACATTTTGCAAAATTGCTTCAAATCAGTTATTTTTATAATTTTTCAATCAAAAATGTATTAAAAATTATATTTTTTGCTTCCGATTATCATCTTTAAAAATTTTAGTGAGGAAATTAGCAAATTGAAAATTTCAGTGCACTGGGGATGAAAAATCAGATTTTTAAGAATTTTTTGCGGCGGATTTTTCCAAAACTTTTGGGAAATGGGCGAGGGGAGAGGGTCCGGCGGTGCCGATAGGCGCCGCCGGAAAAATTTTTTTTTTTGTAATTTCGTACTGATTTGTTAACAGATTTTCACCAAAATAGGCCAATTTTTGCAATTAAAAGCCAAGCGACGACTTTTCCTTGCGTTTAACGACGCCTTTTTTTGCCGCAATTTTTTCAAAAAATTTTAGGGGTTGGACAGGTCAGGGGAGCGGCGTCCGGCGGTGCCGATATGCGCCGCCGGGAAAAATTTTTCGATTTTTAATGCTTTTTTTAACAGATTTTTGTAAAAAATGACAAAATTTTGCCACAAATCTTATATTTTCTTGACAAAAAGTGACATTGTGCCACAAAATTTTCAAGAATATGAGTTTATCTAAGAAATCAGAACAAAATTTGGTCACTACCCCAAAATCAGAACATTTCTGACAAATCAGAACATTTTTATTTTATCAGATTTGGACCCTCCAAATCAGAACATTTCTGATAAATCAGAACAGATCCGAACCCTGATTTAAACAGCCCAAAACGACAAGAAAATGAATTAATGGCGCAAAATTTTTTGACGATTTTTATAAACATTTAAAATAGCTAAATTCATTTTCCAATTCCATAATTCAATTGATCGATCACTTCTCTGCAATTCATTCACTTCTTTTGATCACTTGGACCGGGAGTTTAGTATTTTAGCAATTTTTTGTGAAATCATTTTTTTATGTCAACATTTTGCTCAAATATGTAAAAAGGGTAATAAAAAAAATTAGAAATGAGAAAATTCAATTCAATTTTTTTATTGTTGTTCTTTTCCAATTTGTTGTGTCATCATTTTGCCGTTAATTTGATTCCCCATTTTCTTCTTATTTTGGTGCACTGTCCTAAAAAAGTTGTGACTAACGACTAAAAACAAAATTTTTCAAAATTTTGTCTAGTCAATTCCAAATCCACCCCCCCCCCATCCCCGTCCCAATGATCCATTCCCGTACTTTGCATAAATTTGGATTGAAACTTTTAATCAAAAGGCATTTAACATTTGTATATATGTATAGTATCAAAAATTATGATTTAAATTCTCCGAGGTTTAAAATCAATCGAATTAATTTAATTTATTTGCCAATATTGTAGCATTTTTTTTCAATGTTTCAATTTTTGGGTGGTCGTTCATATGTTGGCTCCCGGACATTTGGACAGTGAACTCATTTGGACAGAAGAAGACAATTGGACAGTTGACATTACGACAGTTAATGAATATTGTAACTAGTATAAATGGCATTGGCAGCAATAAAAAAATATTTTTTAAGAAAATTTAGGTAAATTAAATTTTCTTAAATCGGATCAAGCATTAAAGTAGGCAAATGATTCCTTATAAAGCCAAGATAAAGAATGTTTTTTCAAAGAATAAACATGATCAAATTTATTGCTGTTATTAATGATCCAGGCGCTTATAAATTGACTAAACTGATTGGAGTAATTGCCAAAGGTCCTAAGAAAATATTTTTGTCATTGCAAAAAGCCATTTATAATAGTAAAAAAAATTCATTCACTGTCGTAATGTCTGCTGTCCAATTGTCCACTTCTGTCCAAATGAGTTACCTGTCCAAAAAAAGCCATTTTCACAATGATCAGATCATTACTTCATGCTGGTCCGAAAAAACAGAAATCGGGCAAATTTTTGAAGAAAATCTCTGGGGTGGAAAGTTTTTTTTTGCAAATTTTGAGTAGAGTCTATTGAAAAGAGAAAAATTGCTACCGATTTGCCTTTGGAATGGTTAGTCTACGATTGACTAATACCCGAAAGCAGCACCGATTGTGTCAAATTATATGCCTCAAAAGTCGAGCTAGACTTATAAAGCCAAGATAAAGAAAGTTTTTGTAAGAATAGACATGATCAAATTTATTGCTGTTTATTAATGAGCCAGGCGCTTTATAAATTGACTAATCTGACTGGAGTAATTGCCAAATTCCTAAGAAAATATTTTTGTCATTGCTAAAGCCATTTATAATAGTAAGAAAATTCATTCACTGTCATAATATCCGCTGTCCAATTGTCCGCTTCTGTCCAAATGTTCGGTCACGCATAGGTTTCTTTATGCATTAACATTAATCATTGAAAATTTTTCAATTGGGTACCTCAAAACATGTTAATTTTAGATATTTTTTCTTGGAATACGGTAGAATATTATTTTTGAGATGTCCAATTTTGACACCCTCTCTTGCTTCATGGACCCACATTTAAAGGGCAACTCGATAGAAAATTTTGTGCTCTTTCCAATTGGCCTGTATAATTTCTACAGAAAAAATTTCCAGTTCCCTAAAATTTTTTTGTGCCAACTTAGTTTTTTGATAAACATTTTGTTTCTATATTATTGCATCACCAAAAATGGGAGTTGTTGTTCTTGTTATCGTGAAAAATTTAAATCAATATCCCACCCCCCCCCTCACTTCACTTTTTAATTGCCCGTTTTTTGGTTTAACTTGAAATGAAACAAAAAAGCTTCATTTATAATAAATACAATTTTTTAAGAAGAATTAATTTTTTCCGACATTATCTTTCAAGAATCTCTTCGGAGAGAACGAGAAATTGCCCGTAATATGACTCGGTACCCGTCAACATATTTTGACAAAGACGAGTCATATATCGGGGTGTTTGCCAAACTACCACCTGGTCAAATAACTATATTGGTTGGTTTGAAATAAACATTGACTAAATATGTTATTAATGGGATATCATTCATATCAAATTTCCAAAGGGGGGATTCTATAACGGATAACGAAGTCACCTTCCCGACTATTCTCCCAAGGAAAAAATCAAATATTTTTCCATTTAAATTTGGTACCTAAGCAGCATCAATTCATTGATGTTTTAGTCACTCATGGAAATTAATTCCTAGGCACTTATGCTGCAAAACCCCAGAGCCGGGGGCTTCATTCGGCGACACGGCGGCATGACAATTGATGGCAGACGACTCACCGAAGGTCGGCATGTGTGGAGTGAACTTCAGGAGTTCATCAAGGGACTCAACGTGGAGCTCGAGGCGGAGGGTGCTGATCCTGTACATGTTGCTGCGAAATACCATATGAGGATGGCAAGTTTCAATTTTGAATTTATTTATTTATTCCAATAATAAAAAAAGAAAAAGCCTATTTCTGCGATTATTTTATATCACTGTCTCTCGCTATCCCAGTGTTCTTCGCTTTCTTTCTTTCTTTCTCACCTTCAACGTCTCTCTTATACCTTTTCTTCGTCTCTCTCTTTTTCTCTTTCTTTTCTTCTCCCTCTCTGTGTTTTTCTTTGGTGTTATTTCTCATTTTCTTTGAAAGCAGTTGCTATTTCTCTATCACATTTATTTTCCTCCATCTATCACTAGGGGTATAAATAATATGCACAAAAAATGCCAAATATGCGCATAAATATGCACTAAAAATCACTCAAATATGTCTTCAAAACCCTTAAAATGCCCAAATTTGCACTAAAAATCGTCAAAATGTTTTTTAACCATCCAAAAAGCCAAAAATTGTGTAAAAATTCTCAATTGTCTATTATCTTCAAAAACACCAAAACAGCTAACAAATAAGAAGCCTTTTTTGACAATTGTAAATTGATTTTCGAAATTTATATATATGCAATTCAAGTTTTTAAAATTTTTACTATTTGCTAAAACAAAATTACTTTTTATATAAAAAATTTTTTTTTTAATTTTAATTCGCTTTTTTTGCGTTTTCCTTGTGACAATTTTCAAAAAATGGCCGAAAATGCTGTAAAAAACTAAAAATGGCAAAATATGCATTTATTCTCGAAACCCCCAAAAATATGCTTTTATAGGCACTAAAACCTTCACGAAAGAAAAATTTTAACGTAAAAAAGCTTTTTTTGAGCCCTTTCTTTATAGCATATGCGTAGAAAAAATATGCAAAATCATATAATTTCTAGCCCTATCTATCACTCATTGTTTCTCTCTATCATCTCTCTCTCTCTCTCTCTCTACTCCAATTGTCAATTCTTAATGCTTTCATGGTTATAGAATAATTTTTTTAAAAGGAATTATGGTGCACCGGCGGTCTAAAAATTTTAAATTTAGTGCAGCAAGAAATATTAATTCTTATCGCTTGCTCGGACCCTCAACCGGACCCGTGTAACTCTTTTTATAGTCGATCACTTACTCCCTCTTCTCAGGTGTATATACATCCATTTTTGGATGGCAACGGGAGGTCCGCCCGTCTCTTGATGTATTACATCTTGAGACGGGCGGGCCTGCGGCACCGCTTTTTCGACCGATGGCAACACGCCGAGTACATGAGGTGCATGCGCGAAAACGACCTGCCTGATTTTGTGAGTATGGTTACATCGTTGATTGATTAGAACTTAAGAAATTTTGTAATTTGAATTGACATCTTATTTTTTACATTTTTAATTTTGTCTTGCTGCCCCCCATTTTGTTTCAGCATTTTTGTTTTGTGTGACTTTAATAAAAACAATTGGGAAACCCCAATATTTTTGTGCAAACGGGCCGAACAGTGGGCTGGAGGAGGGGCACAACGGGGAAAATTGGCCATCAAAGCCTATTTTGGCTGAAATCTGAAAAGATGTAAAAAGGGAAAACAGTTGCTAAAATGTTTGAAATTTAGGGGTGTAAAATAACAAAATTTTATTCAAAAATACCAAAACCATGCCAAACATACCATGGTTATTTGTATGATTACGGTAAGCACAAGGAAAAGGCTTATAAATTATAACAATATATGACATTTAACTCATGTAAAACACGTTGTAGCTGAATTAGCTTAGAAAAAATTATTAGAAAAAAATTTCGGGGGGGGGGGGTGGCAAAACCCGGAAGTACCCATACTCCCCAGCCCAATTTGACCCCTCCGCCGGTGGCGCTGCACCACTACCAAAATATGGAAGCATTTCCGCTTTCCTCCAGATCCACAAGCGACAGTGACCACAACAATTATCAACATGCTACTTGATGGTGATTGGGTGTTCATCAAAGTTCGGCATTTGGTGGTGGCTAGCAGCAAGCAGTTCATTGCTTTGAATTGGTCAGTAAAGTGTTGTTTAGCTGAAGGAATGGGTTTGCTGCTGTTGCACACCACTCTTACAGAGGCATGTACAAACAGTTTCATATTTTTGTGCCTTCCCCGGAGGATAATTTTCAGTGTCCCCACAAAATCTCTTTTTTTGTATGACCGCCGGAGATTTTATTAACAAAAAAAAAACAACAGTTTTCCCGCTTTTCCCCCACTTCTGAAAAAACCGAAGTGCCAAATCGTCGGAAAAGCGGTGGACACGTGGAAAATCCGGCAAAGGAAGACGTCGGCTGGCATTGCATGAACGGAGGGGAGAAAAGCCGCACAAGACATACAGCCAACTGATCAGCATGGTCATTGAGGCACAAAAGTAGAAACGAGCCACACTGACGGAAATCGAAAGTGATTTTCTGGATGAACCGACTAATGGGACTCGAACTGCTGACTATTTTAAGTGGCTTAGTGGTGAAAAATAGTAAGTCGTGGGTTTAAACCCCACTGGGTGGGTTCCACTCTTACCTAAATTTCTTGGGAAGGGTTGGTCCGCCGAACTAATTAATTGATTAATTTAATTAGTTGCAATTAATTATTTAATATTTCAATAAAAATTTTCTAATTTTTGGCATCCATTGGACATATGGCAAAGATTGGTTTCAAATTGAACGCCTGAAAACCAAAAGTCAGTGTCAAAATATCAGTACTTTTGCACCCGAGGTGCAATTTGACAGCGCCGTGCCGCAGAATTAATGGGGAAGGGAGAGAATGAGGGTACCAACAGAAATGTGCAACAGAAGTGCGGTGCCCATTTTTCATCCCCTTCCACGGGTCAAAACGGACGATGGAAGGAGGCAAAATGCATCATTGAAATGAAATTATCATTTTCACTCTCTCCCTACTCAAAATCCCCCCTGATGCCCTCGACTATTTTGTATCATCCTACTCAATCCGCATTTATGAGTTGCGCAACCTTCTCGACCACTTTTCCTCCAATCCCACTCGCCCTCGGGGGTTGTGTTTGGCCCAAAATGAGAAGGGAGCGGAAGGGACATTAGCCCAGGAAATACTTGCTCTTGGACATGTACCCGGAGGGTGAGGAGATGAAGCAACTCTTCAAACAGAGTGTGACAAATGCGCGGGACAAAGGCAAAAAGCGGGCGGCCGGTGAGCTCATCCCGTGGACACTTTGCCAAAACTTTTTGGTCAGCAATGAAATTGGCGGTCATTTTAGGGACACTGATTTTTTTTTTTTGGTGAATGCCTACATTTGGGAGATGTTCGTTTCCTCTTTCCCCAAAAATTAGAACTGAAAAGTTTTAATTTGATATTTCTGGTAAGAATAATAAATGTAAGATTTTTTCAAAAAGGATTTTCCCAAAAAATTTTTAATGCGTACAGCTCCAAAACTTATTAAAAATAAATTTATTTTGGATTGATTTACCCATTTTTGGATCAGGCAAATATCAGTGGAATGAATGGGCATGTTTAACTGCAAGTTTTGGTGACGAAGAATGTTACGCGCACAGGGCCCACATTGTTAATACACAACGTGACAATGGCAATTTGCCGTCGCCGCCGAATGCCAAAAGCGTCGGCTTTTGGAAATGTTCGTGCTTTTTTGGTGCCGTTGGAGTGAACATGACAAATGCAAATTTTGTGCCGAAGACGACGACGAGAGCCGGCATAAAGAATTTTGGTAATTCCCCATAAAGTTTTTCAAAAAAATTTTTCTTCAAATTTTCTCAATTTCTGAAACGTTCAATCACATTAAAAAGTGTGAAATTACCAAAAATATGGCACATTACTGTAATTGGTTTATTGTAAATCTCTTCTAATTGTTTGCAAATTCAAATTTAATTCTTTTTTTAAATTTCTTGTTTAATTGTAGAATACTAATGCATGAACATTCGCAATGGTTTAGGAATGGCATTGATGATTATGATGATCGGGCTGATCACCAGTACAAATTTAAATATATTTTTAAATTAAATAATAAATAAATTTTCTTTTTTAATGTTTTTTGGCGCTGTTCAATGCCACCATTTTGGATCAGCTTAATCCAACACTGAACTGAAGTGGACGAATAAGAAATGAATTTGTGCATGAGAAGCAAATAAAAGAGGAAATCCTTCAGCCTTAATTTGATCAGTTAAATTTGTTTCCAATTCCGATCAGAGATTGATTAAAATTCATTTCGTCCTCTTTTTCGGCATTTCATAAATTAAAATATTTACTTTAAATTTTAAATTGTACATAAAATATTCAAAATTTAATATGCCCTTTTTTGGAAGAAATGTTCACTGATTTTGGGATATTAACTGACGAAATTTGCTTTTATTCTGTGAACTTTTCACGGTGTTTGGACTAATTTGTTACCAAATTCATTCTTTTAATTTCATCCCCAAAATTCTTTAAAATAATAATGGTAGGCAAAAATACAAAATTTTATACAATATTTAATTTACACAACAGATTTAAAGCTTATTTTGCCGAATATTATTGATTTTTTTGGCCTTTATCTTCTGATTTCAAAGATTTCGATGACATCCCTGATTCATTTTTACGTTTTTTAATGTCAAAATAAAAATTGTTATTTAAAAAATATTTAATTTACAAAAATCTAATAATCATAAAAACGTAATAAAAAAAAAACATCGGAAAAGAGAAAATTCATTCAAAAATGTGTCTGTTTTTTTCCATTTTTTTGGGTCATAGTTTTGCCGTGAATTATTTTATGCCCCCCCCCCGCCTCATTAACAATAATTATTGACTTATCCGCGACAGCAGAAGGTTCGTTCATTTCTCCTTCATTTTTTTCTTTCTTATATTTACTGCGTTCAATGGCACTTTAATTAACCCATGGCATTTTCCGCGTCCCATCCGATACTGACCCACAAATATTTTGGTAACATTATTTAACTCGATAGCCCTATGTAACGAATTTTATGAAATTTTGTAGAAAACAGAAAGTTTGGGCTTTTTAGGGTCGAAAATCAGAACATTTTGCAAAATTACTTTAAAACAGTTATTTTACAATTTATTCGATCAAAAATGTATCAAATATTATATTTTTCACCTCCCATGAATATTTTCAACAATTTTGGAGAGGAAATAAGCAAATCGTAAATTTCAGTGCATTCGGGATCAAAAGTCTTTTGCGGCGCATTTTTCCAAAAAAACTTTTGGGAAATGGGTGGGCGAGGGGTGAGGGCCCGGCGGTGCCGATAGGCGCCGCCGGAAATTTTTTTGTAATTTAGTTCTGATTTGTTGGCAGATTTTCACTAAAAAAGGCCAAATTTGCAATTAAAAGCCAAGCGACGCCTTTTTTTCGCTTTTAAAAACGCTTTTTTTGCGGCGATTTCCCAAAAAACTTTTGAGGAAAGTGGGTCCGGCGGTGCCGATAGGCGCCGCCGGGAAAATTTTTTTGCGATTTTTAATCGATTTGTTAAGAGATTTTTGTCAAAAAAAAACCAAATTTTGCCACAAATCTTATATTTTCTTATAAAATAGTGACATTATGCCACAAAAATTCAAAATTATGAGTATGTTTGAGAAAACAACAAAATAAGAACAATAGCTCAAAATCAGAACATTTCTGACAAATCAGAACATTTTTATTTTATCAGATTTGGACCCTCCAAATCAGAACATTTCTGATAAATCAGAACAAATGGAAGCCCTGCATTTAATGTGACCAACGAATTGACTCGGGAACAATTGGCACTGAAAAGGATTAACAATAGCCACTGTTTTGTGTTGATCCGTTGTCCAATTGAGCGAGACGCGGACAAATGGACAAAATGAGAAAAGGAAGCGATTGGCATGCGAATTTTCGATCAGTGGCATCAAATTGAGATTCAAATTTATGAGGAGAAAGGCATCGGGGACGGGTCAGTGAGAATGTTTTTTCTATTTAAAAATTAAAATTTTTCAATTTTTAGGCTTCTCGACGCAATGGTCGGTCCAAGTGATCAGCAGAATGAATGACTGATTGCTAAGAAGTGATCGACCTATTGAATTAATGGAATTTGAAAATGAATTTTGCCGTGCTATAAAATTTTTTTTTTTTGCTTTGTTTCAATGATAAATTTTTTGTTGTATTCATCAGGGAAAATTCAGACTTTCATGAAACCGGATGGATTAGCTGTAAGAAATTTTATGAATAATTTTCGGGATCAAACATTTATTAGACGAAAACATGACACCAGTACTTATGTACTTTACAGATAAAAATAAAAATTGTTTTTAAACTTTTCTAGGGGGGGGGGGGGGGGGTTCGTGGTCACTGATCACGAATCTGACATCCATTTCGACAAATTTCGAATTCCAGACGCGAACTCGAACAAAAGTCGAAAATTTATTTTTCACCAAAATCAACCTTAATTATTCAAAAGCGATCAAATGACTGAAATGGCTATGAATCACTATTACTAAAATAATATAATGGCATAACACAAATCCCTATTGATCATCCCAGCAAAAAAATAACACAATTGATGAGCCGGTCAATCCATAATTCAAATTGATCGATCCCTTCTCCACAATCCATTCATTCATTTCTGTTGCTGATCACTCGGGCCGGGAGTTGCGTCGAGAAGCCTAAAAAACGAAATAAATTTGAATTTTTTTGAAAAATCATTCACTGACCCATCCCCGATTTTGTTCTCATCATCCATTTGAATGTAAATTCTGTTCGGCTCATCAAAAAATTCCCAGTCAAACGCTTCCTTCTCCCATTTTGTCCATTTGCTTTCATCTCGCGCAATTGGACGACGGATCAGCAGAAATTCGTTGGTATATTGCGTGCTTTTGAATGCCAATTGTTCCCGAGTTAATTCGTTGATCAGCGCAAATGGCACAACGGAAGCAGCAAAAGACATCGAAAAGCAAATGACAACAATGAAATTGACACGGGAAGAAGCATCGGTAAAAGCCTAAAATGTGAAAAAATGAAAAAAAAAAAATTGTTAATGGTAAGCACCGCTTTCAACGCTGCCATTTTTGGCGGCCAATCCCGTCCACCGTCGAAAGCACACTTGATCACCTTCGGCACATTATTTGGAAATGGTGTGAAAAGCCATTTGGCCACCGCTTGGCCATCCGATGCCATGGCATTGTCATCGCATGGGAATTCGGGGAACGGATCGGCACCATAGAAAGAGAAAAAGCGAAGGGATGGAAAATCGTTGAGAATTGACGGGACGAATTTGCGCAAACGGCGGAAAAATTTAGCGTACAATTCCAAGGCATAAATGTTTTTGTCAATCATTGGCCAAATGTTGTGCAAAATCAACGCCAAAATGCGGTCACTTGCCGTACAGATGTTCAAATTAATTGGACAAGAGGCGAAAATTGGACGGAAACGGTGAAGAAAAGCGATGGCATTTCGGTCGATGTAACTGAAAATGAATAGGAAATTGTCTAAATTTTTTTACATAATCATCAATTTTACTTAATCTCGATGTATTTGAATCCGGTGACTTTGCGTGGCAATTGCATTTTCGGAATTGGCAATGATTTTCTATTGTCATTTGTAATTTCCATTCCCTTGGTGCCATTCTCTCCAATTTTTCTCTCAATATGAATAATTTTCAGCGCCCATTTGCGAGTTTTGAAGTGTTCGTCCACGTAAATGTCAAATCGGTGGCTGATCAGTGCAATTCCAAGTCCAAGTTGAGAAGGCTCAATCAAATCGAACACACAAAGCCAACAATCGGCGGAAATGAAGCTGAAAAAACAAAATTTAAAATTAAATTGAAAATTGGCATTTTAATTTACATTGCTTTTGCCATCTTTTCCTCTCCTTCTTTTCGGCGGTCTGACATTTTGTTGAGCAAATTATTAATGACAGTTTTCGACGGGTTTCTTAAACATTATTTTTAAAACAGTTTAAAATTTCAAATCAAAAGCCCCATTCATATTTCTGAAGACATTTGTAGCAACAAAAATGACCGCAAAAATCGGGCGAATGAATGAATGAATGGAATAAGGAGGAGGAAGAGAAACAAAGGCATTTTATACTAAAATAAAAGCGTAGCGCACCAAATCGAAAAACTTATAAAAAGAGAGTGCCAATTTTGAGAAAAAGCCATATAGATAAAAGGAAAAGAAAATTAACATTTAATGTCATAATTTTTCGTAATCATAATTTACGACTAACTAATTAATTATAAGTGTGTGCTTGGCCTAATAATTGCCGCAAAATGAATAGACGTTTAAGGAAAATGTAAGGAATTTTTACCCAATTTAAAAATTTTAATTACCCTTTTAAACAACATTTAGCTGGATTTGCACCGATGTTTGGATGGACATTCTTCCGTTTTTTGGTCGTCCTCAACTCGGCCACAAATTGGCATTGATTTCGCCACGTTTTGATTGTTTAGTGGACAAACATTTTGATGACAAAACAGAATTGACAATTTGGAAATGGATGATAATTGACAATGACAATGACGACGACATTAAGCCAACACCGAAATTGTCCATGTTCGTCGATGGCATTTTATTGAAATTTCCATTGCCGAAACGGCCGCTGCACAACAAAATTCACTTTTATTACCTTCGAATTAAGTACTGTTTAATTCACTACATATCGTGTATCCAATGCTTTTGATTTTATTTCCTCTTCAGGTACATTGCAAATTCCGTCATCGAATTTCTCCATTCCAACAAGCACATTTGGAACAGAATGGGCACCAATTTGGATTTGTCAATTGCAAATGTCCAGCCAAATTGGGATGTTTTTGTCCGTCAAATTTGGCCCATTTTTACGACAAGCATTCGCCATTTGTGCTTTACCGATGGTGATCATTTGGACAATTTGCTGCGTCGCATTTCGCCAACAATTCTCTCTGATCCAACATCAATTCAATCAATTCCGGCACTCTGTTCCCCGGTGTAATTGCTGAAAATGATTTTGATGAGTCAAATGCAATTTCTGCCGGCCAAGCATTGGCCAAATGGTTGCACACCCCGAGAAAAGATGGTCATCCGTCGAAGAAGCGATTGTCTTGCTATGAATTGAGGGCATCCACAAATGTTGAATGGGTCAACAATTTCAAGCAGGTCATCGTCACATTTTCATAATTTTTTTTTGGGTTTTTGACATTTTGAATTTGTTTAGCTTTTTGTCCGTGCCCTCACTTCCGTCAGTTACACTGTCAACTGTACTTTTCACGTGTCAACGCTAATTGTGCCATTTGAATTGGTGAATGAACGGACCAAGGAAAAGCTGACATTGGAGACAAAATCGGATACCGGCTCTTTACGTTGGTGGATAATGCAAAGATTTCCGATTGTTGGGGAGAAAAAAGATGGAAATTCGGCGAATACTTTGAACAATGTGTTTTTTTATTTGAACGCTTCAAAAACTGCATTGGGTAAGTCAGTTTCAGTGTAAGCAGTGAGCCAATGGATTTGTCATTGCTAAATTCTTTTTCATCTAATTAAATTGCTTTTAATTTTTTAATTTAGGCCATTGTCTCGACCAAATAAAAGTGACGAAAACGGGTGTTCGAGTCGCGCAGGGCCAAGCAGTGATCAGCGGAATGAATGAATGAATTATTTGTGAAATGATCGATCCTTTTTTGAATTATGTATTAATTGAATAGGCTTATGCTTGTATTTTCCTCTTTGTTAAATGAATAATTTGGACTATTTAGCAGTTAACGATAGAGCGCCAAACGATAAGATAATTTATGCGTCCATTTATTTTTGTCGCGCCATTCTTTCCAATTTTGTTTTCCATACATTCATATTTCGCTATTTATCCCTGCATTTAGCGTTTGAAGAAAAAATTTTGAAATTTACCCCTCAATTTACAAAATTTATGTCCATTTTTATGTTCACGTGATTTTTCTGCACCATATGGCCAGTTTAGCGATTTTATATCCATGTTTTTTGCATTCATCCCTATTTTATAATAATTGGCCAAAATTGATTTAAATGCACGGAATGGCCAATTTGTTTCATTTGTTGGCCATCATTTGCCTTTCCATTCCAAATAAATTTGCTGCCTTTTCGTTGTATCTGCTTTTTTCAACTTTCTTTTGTGTTCATTTTCCAAGTAGCTGCTGACTTTTGGCTGCGATTTGTTATTTATTTAAACATTTTTTCTGCCCCGATTTATTTTGTTGAGAAATGAACGAAAAAACGTCAATATCCATAAATATAATTACCTACATACCGTATATGCTCTAATTATAGCCCATGGGGGATTATTTTTCAACCTCCTCAGAAAAGGGGGGATAATTAGAGACTGGGGGGGATTATGATAGAGGGATTATTTTTCAAAACACCTCGTAGACTGGGGGATAATTGGAGACTGCGGGATTAATAGAGACTGGGCTATAATTAGAGCATATACGGTATGTACAAATCTATTGCATTTAGGAAAATATTTTAAACTTTTTTTTATTGATAAATTTTGTCATTTTAATTTGTTTATCAGTATTTTGATATTTTTTGCAATCACAACATACGACAAAAAAGTGCTGCTGCTAATTGCCGCGCAATGAAACGACGCCGTTTAAGAAAAATGTGAGAAAAATTGTTTAATGAAAGATTTTTCGGCACCTTTGCAGTTTAATGAGCCCGAAGAAAAACCACGATGGGCTTATGATTTATTTTGACCTATAGCCTACCCCCTTAATTAATTAATTGATTTATTTTTTGGTTTTCATTGGTCCCATTAAACTGTAAAAAAGCCACCGATTTTCTCATTTAAGTATATTCTTTTTACGAATTTCAGCTGGATTTGCACTGATGTTTGGATGGACATTCTCCCATTCTTTGATCGTGCTCAACTCTGCCTCAAATTGGCACTGCTTTCGCCCCGTTTTGATTGTTTAGTGGACACGCATTTCGACGGCAAAAGCGATTTGACTCTTTGGCACCCAATCGCGATTCGCAAGGACCATTGCGCGGGAAAAGCAATGCTTTTTGCACACATCGATGCCAATTCTGAGCAATTTCCATTGCCCGACCGTCCGCTGCCCAACAAAATTCGCTTTTTTAAGCATCTTCACCTTCAGTAATTCAATGATTAAAATTTTACTTAATTTAAGGCATAAAAGCATTCCATTTCAGGTACATTGACCATTCCGTCATCGCATTTCTCCATGCCAATAAGCACATTTGGAACAGAGGCACCAAATTGGATTTGAATGTGAATTCACCTAAAATTTGGGATGTTTTGGCCCAAGACATTTGGCCCATTTTTGTGCCAAACATACGTCATTTGCTCCTTCCTAATGGTGCGTATTTGGACAATTTGTGTCGTATCATTTCGCCGACATTTCTCACTGATCTCAATCAATTGAATTCAATCGATTCCTGTGATCTGTTCCCCGATGGGATTATCAGTGCTGCTGCTGATGATTGGCCAAATGCAACTTCTGCTGGCCAAGCGTTGGCCAAATGGCTGCACAATCCAAGAAAAGATGGACAGCCCAAGCGATTGTGTTGCAGTTCTTATAATGAGTCCGAAGCAAAGGAATGGGTCAACAAATTCAAAGAGGTTAAAATACCGTACCGTATTTCCTAAAATATAGCCAATACCGTACCGTATTTCCTAAAATATAGCCAATACCGTACCGTATTTCCTAAAATATAGCCCCCAGCCCCCCTTAAACTATAGAAACCCCTCCCTGAAATAAAGCCCCCCCTTTTGAGGGGGGGGGGGGGGTTGAAAAATAAAGCCCCCAGGGGACTCTATTTTAGGAAATACGGTAAACCAGTTTTAAATGTAATGAATTGTTTTGTTGAGATGAATTTTGGGTAATACTTTGGTTTGTCCCCCCTATTGTTCGAAAAGTTTTGTTTTCCAAAGTCATGAAAACATGTTTCCATGGGTTTTGGGGGTCGGTGATCATGAATCGGACATCCATTTCGACCAATTTCGAACCCCAGACCCGAATTCGAACAAAAAGTCGAAAATTCAAATTTTTTTTATTTTTCCATTTTTAGTTTAAAAATGGTTTAAATGACTTTTTATGGAAGCATTAATGATTTTTAATTCATTTTCGTGTAATTAAACAAATTTTAAAGAAAAACAGAAATTTGAATTTTTGACTTTTGTTCGAATTCAGGTCTGCGGTTCGAAATTGGCCGAAATGGATGCCCGTTTCATGATCAGCGACCTCGAAAACGCATGGAGACATCTTTCCATGACTTTTTAAAACAAAAACAAAAAAATTTCGAAAAAATAGGGGGGACAAACCAAAGTATTACCGAATTTTGTTTTTGATTTTTCATTTTCTTTCTTTTTTTTTTGTCTTTTCTACGTGCCGTCACTTCTGCCACTTATAACATTGGATTTGAACTGTGTACGGCTTCAACAGCAACCATTGAGCAATTTGAGTTGGTGAACGAACGAACCCAAGAAAAGCTGACACTGAGCAAAGAAAGGGAAAAAGCATGGGAAAGCCGATGGGTGATGAAGCGATGCCCAATTAGTGGGGAAACGGCGGCGGTTCAGTGGGAAGACGAAAATTTGGACGAATTGAGCACTGTGTACTTTGATTTGTATGATGGCAATGCCAATAATTATCTTGGGTGACCAGCAAATAATTAATATAATTATTTTACAAAAAGACTCCTTATTTCGACTGATGAACAACTCAGTTTTATGAGAATTTACAAAAATTATAAAAATTGAACAATAATTAAATTAAAAAAAATTAAATAATTTATTCTTACAAAATTATGAATAAACTATTAAATCTTTTAAAATTTAAGAGTTGTCTTTCGGGTGTTATGACAACTTTTACACAGATAACTCGTACAATGGCTTAGGCTTGCATTGGCCTTGGCTTTGGCTTTATTTAAAAAAAAATTATTGTAAGGCTGAGTTGTCCATCAGCCGAGTTGTCCTCGACTGACAGTGCGAATTCGTCAATTGTCTTGGCATTAATTAGTGTTTTATCGATACGAAAGTCGCCATAGAATTTTTGAATAGCGACTCGGAAAGACTATTTATTTTTTGTTCTTTGTCTCAGAAATTTTGGCTCCCTATCATTTTATCACTGATCAGCAGGGCTTCCATTTTTATGTAAATACATGTTTTTTTCCTGGATTCTCCATGCTCTAATTAGTAGGGAAAACACTTTGTTTTTTGTGTTTGTGAACAAAAGTTGGGACTTTTATTTACATATTTTTACATATTTTGGGATTTTTCTACATATTACATATGTACATATTTTTATACATATTTTGGAGATTAAATTGCATTTAATTTAGGCCATTGTCTGAAACGGATAAAAGCAACGAAAAGTTGTTCTCGAGCCCAGCGGGGCCAAGCAGTGATGAGCGGAAAGAATGAATGAATTTTTGAGAAATGATCAGTTTTTTTTGAATTCTTAATTGGAATATTTATAATTATTTTTTCTCTGTTAAATAAATAATTTGGATGGTATTGCAATTAACAGGAACCCGGAATTTTGAAAATACCGGATAAGCAAGGATATGAGAAATAAATCTGCAATTTATTTTGATTTTTTTTGGCAATCAAAAAACAAAAAACCAAGCGAAAATTTTAAAACGGAATGAATGAATGAATTATTTCAGAAATGATTGATCCTTTTATGAATTCCTAATTGAAATTGAAATTATTTCGTTGCGACAAATTAATAAGACAGCTTTTGACGGATTTTAATTGGGCTAGCAATCTTAAAAAATGAATATGTGAAATTGCTCAGAAACTTAAAGCGGAATTGCGGACTGTTGGGCAAATCCAATGTAATTTTTCAGCAATTTCAGGGGAGGGCCGGGAGGCTTTAAGAGAGAGAGAGAGAGAATGGCTCTTCGAATGGTTCTTTTATAGGCTCTTCCAACGGGGCGGAGGCGTTCTTGGCACGGATGAGCGGCAGAAGAACCAACACCAAGAGATCATGGAGCAAAATCGGAGAATACTTTTTTTATGGGATAAAAGGGGAAAGGCGGAGATTAAGGGGGAGGGGTCACGGGAAAGGTGGAAAACACGGGAAAACGGCAAAATTCCTTTGGGACGAACGATTTGATCCGGCTCCAAAGTTGGCAAAAGATTTCTTTTGAAAAAGATTTATTGGTGATCATTGATCAACAGCAGTGTCCAGTTTTATATCCTAAAAACCTTGTGTGCCAAAAAACATCGCCACAAAATCTGAAAGCTCTCCTTCGTTTTAATTGTGTGAAACGGATCATGAAATTTTTTAATCCCGAAACCGGTCCGGGTCAAAGTTCTCTTATCCTTATTTATCTGGAATTTTCAAGAGTCCGGGCTCTTGTTAACATCAATATAATCCAAATTTTTTATTTAATATAAAGATAAAATAAATTCAATTCCAAAAAATCGCAAAATATGTTTTTTAGTTTATGTCCATATTTTCCATTTTTTAGTCCATATAATTTACAACCCTATATATGTGCCAAAAAAAAACCCCAAAATATGTGCTAAAAACCTAAAAAAACCGCCAAAATATGTGCCAAAACTTGAAAAAAAAACTGCTCAAAAATAAGTGATTTTCTCAAAAAAATCTGATTTTTTACCAATTTCGCTAACACAATGCTAACCAAAAACGTTATAATGCCTTTTGGCGTAAATTTTTTCTCGCATCTCAAAGATTTACTCATTTTTCGGAATTTTCTTCGCTAAAAATCAATTTTTACCTTAAAAATGAAAAAAATGATGAAAAGGGTAAAAAAATATAAAAAAGATTTGAAAATTTTTGGGCATTTAACCAAGAATTTGAGTGCAAAAAAGGAACTTTAGTAAAAAAAAATTCAAAATTTCTCAAAAAATTGCCAAAATATGTGCCAAAAACTATCGAAACCACAAAATATGTTTTTATTCCAAAAAAGTCAAAATATGTTTTTATATGTGCTAAAAATTTGCTATGATTGAAAGGAAAACAGGTAAAAATGCTATTTTTGAGCTTTTCATGCGATGGCATATGCGCAAAATAAATATGTAAAAAGCATATAAATCCGTTCCCTGGTTACACAGTGTATGTATAAAAAAGAAAATTTTTATGCCTGATTTTATTTATCTATACATGAATAAGAAATTGTTAAATTTTGCAGCTTAATCGAGTATTTAAGTCATTTCGTCCGCCGACGTTTTGTCCTTTTCCGATTTAATTTAATGAATGGCATAAAATGTTATTTTGATTTTCACTTTTTAAGTTGGCTAAAACAGATTCTAAAATTGTAAGAATCTATGCTTTCAGCCTAAGACAATTTAAATCCTTCAAAAACTGTCTTTAGTAATTTGCCTCATCAACAAAATGTCAGACAATCCAAAAGAAGCGGAGGAAAAGATGGCAAAAGCAATGTAAAATTAAATGCCAATTTTCAATTTCAATTTTAAATTTTGTTTTCCTTTTTTCTTAAGTTTCATCTCCGCCGATTGTTGGCTTTGTGTGTTCGATTTGCTTCCGGCTTATCAACTTGGACTTGGAATTGCACTGATCAGCCACCGATTTGACTTTTACGTGGACGAACACTTCAAAACGCGCAAATGGGCATTGGGAAATTTTCGAATTTGGCCCAAAATCGGAAAGAACGGCAAAAAGGAAATGGAAATTCTTAATTCAATCTATGCTTACGATGTAAAAGCATTGCCAATTCCACAAGTTCAATTGCTACGTAAAGTCACCGGATTCAAACAGATCATCATCTTGTAACATTGACTATTATGCAAAAATTTTAAGAAACTTTTCCCCATTCATTTTTTAGTTACATCGACCGCAATGCCATCGCTTTTCTCCACTATTTTCGTCATCTTTTCGCCTTCTGTCCGATTAATTTGACCATCAATACATGCAATTATCGAATTACGGAGTTTGTTTTGCGCAACATTTGGCCAATGCTCGCGAAAAACATTTGTTCCATGCGATTGTGCGTCGGAGTTTTCCACAGTTTGCGCAAATTCGCCGCGTCAATTCTCAACGATTGTCCATCACTTCGCGTTGTTTCTTTTTATGCAAAACAATACTATTTCTTCACCAAATTCCCGGCCGATGACAGTGCCATGGCATCGGATGGACAAGCGTTGGCCAAATGGCTTTTCACTGCCCTTCCTAACAATGTGCCAAAGGTGTTGAACTGTTGGTTGGACAATGATGATTGGAATTTGGCCTCGATAGTTGAAGCATTCAAAGCGGTGCTGTCTAATTGACTTATTGTTATTTTAATCAATTCTTTTCTCCTATTTTAGGCTTTTGCCTCGGCTTCTTCTCCCGCCAATTTCATTGTTGTCATTTGGTTTTGTTGGTCTGTTACTGACTCCGTTGTGCCATCTGATCTGACCAACGAATTGACTCGGGAACAATTGGCATTCAAAAGAACTGAATATCGCAACTGTTTTCTGCTGATCCGTTGTCCAATTACGCGAGACGAAAGCATATGGACAAAATGGGAAGAAGAAGCGATTGGATGGCAGATTCGTCGTGATCAGTGGAATCAAATTGACATTCGAATTTATAATGAAGGTGAAATCGGCGACGGGTAAGCGAATGCTTTTTCACAAATCAAATTTATTGTTCCTATTTTCTTTTTTTAGGCTTCTCGACACAACTCCCGGCCCAAGTGATCAGCAGCAGAAGTGAATGAATGGAGTGTTAAGAAAGTGATCGGTCTAATTGAATCTTTGAATTGGAAAATGTTTAATGCTATTATGACTTTCATAAAATATTCTTTTAATTGTTCAAATAATCAACTTGGAAAAACGGTCAAGAATTGATTATTTTTGTTAGCAGGAATGTTTCTGAATTTTTTTTCTATTTAAAAATTGGGCTCTATTGCAGTTCACACGGCTCCCGGTAAATTGGACACCGAAAACTGGACACTATTTGACATAAATAAATAAGTTAAAATAAATAAACAAAATAATTTTTTGATGGGGTTCCTATTTTTTCGCATTTTTTGGCACATTGAACAACCGGTTATAGGACATTTGCGGTCCGGACATTTGCGGCCCGGACATTTGCGGCCTGCTGGAAATCAGACATTTGCGGCCCGACAAATGCGGTTGGACTTTTGCGGTCCGGACATTTGCGGCTCATTTCTTAAGGGCCATTTTCGGACATTTGCGGCCCGACATTTGCGGCCTGCTGGGAATCGGACATTTGCGGCCAAAGAAACGCCAATTTATCATTTTTATACCAAATATTTATTATCTTGACGCATTTCACCCATTATTTTCGTTCAATGACTTTTAATAATTTTCAACTAACTTTTCAAACTATTTTTTAACCTTTTCACAATTTAATTATTTAATTTAAAAGAGCTTGCTGCACATTTATTTTTATCAATGAAGTACCAAAGTGCACACAAACTACCAATCTTCAAAGCCAGCATTGGCAAGACGATACTGCAAAGCGTTTTAAGCTTGTTAGAGCCTTTAGCAAACTCTTAAATTATAAAAAAGTAAAAAAAAATAGTTGAGAAGTTAGCTGAAAATTATTAAAAGTCATTAAACAAAAATAATGCATGAAAAGTGTAAAGATAATAAATATTTGGTATAAATAATTTGAAAAAAAAATGATTAAATTTTTAAAATTATTTTTTTCGTTGGCCGCAAATGTCCGATTCCCAGCAGGCCGCAAATGTCCGGGCCGCAAAAGTCCGACCGCATTTGTCGGGCCGCAAATGTCCGATTTCCAGCAGGCCGCAAATGTCCGGACCGCAAATGTCTTAACACGGAACAACCATCGTCTAATTTCGTACACTTTTTGCCACATTTAATCAATCATTGTGCATATTGAGTGTTTAAATTCTTGGGTTTATATTTTAAAAGAGCAATTTAGTGTCCAATTTTCCTTTGGTGTCCAAAATTCCGACGGTGTCCAATTTTCCGATGTCCAATTTACCGGTCCCCGTTCACACGATCATAAAAAAAAGACCATGACTATTAATTCTTTTTTGCAACTTTTTTTTAGCAATTATGGATAATAATTACGCTTAGAGCCTAGGCCTAGGCCTAAGCTTAGAGCCTAAGCTTAGAGCCTAAGCCTAGAGCCTAAGCCTAGGCTTAGAGCCTAACCCTAGAGCCTAAGCCTAGGCTTTGAGCCTAAGCCCAGGGCCTAAGCCTAGGCTTGGAGCCTAAGCCTAAGCCTAGAGCCTAAGCTTAGAGCCTAAGCCTAGGGCCTAAGCCTAGGCTTAGAGCCTAAGCCTAAGCTTAGAGCCTAAGCTTAGAGCCAAAGCCTAAGCTTAGAGCCTAGACCTAGGCTTAGACAGATAATTCCTTTTATTTTGATTGTTGGGAAAAGCGTTGGCAAATATTTAATGGTAAAATGAGAAAAATGATAAACCAAATAAATCATCGCTAAAGGGCATTATTTCCTGTGGATGGGAAAATGGACAAATCGGACAATTTTTTGCATTAATTAATAATATATCTCATTAATTTTTCAGCTGGGAAAAGTGTTGGCAAAAGGACGAATGAACTAATTAATAAAATAATCAAAATAATAAATAGGGTGGAAAATTAATTAATTAAAAAGAAAAATATTAAATTTGCCAATTTGATCAGTCCAATAAAAAAAAGGACAATTTTATGAACACGCAAATAATTCCGTAATTCAAATTGATCGTTCACTTCTTCACCATTCATTTATTTCTTAGAGAGTTTTAGTTCTTAAATTTAACGAATTTAAATAAATTTTTGGAAAATTTTGCTCTCGTTAGCAGTTTGGCAAAATTTCTGTGCATATTTTCCATTTTTCCGGATATTTTGCAATTTTATGTGCATATAATTAATTCCCCGCCTAAACTGCTGACTTTTAAAAAAAAAATTTTTTTCTTCAAATTCATTATTAAGGAATGAATGTTTTTCTTTTTCTTGACAATTTTTCGACAAAATCTATTAACAAATTTCACTTAAATTTAATCTGATTTTTGCCCGATTGCATTGAAAATACGATTTGCTAATTTCTTCGCCAAAAATTCAACAAAAATGGCCACAACCAAATTGATTGTTTTTTGTTATGAATTTAAGACACCCACAAATTCTTAATTCATTTATATGTGAGTAACTAAAATATCTAATCAAAAACCCTAAACACCAGTAAAAATAAATTTAAAAATGGATATTCCACGAGGGAATTGGACCAACGCGCAAATATTGAACAAAGACGGGAAGCTTAACCATTAAGCCATCGAACAACAATACCCGAACGACCTTTTCTACCTTTCTTCACAATTTTAAAATAATTTTTCATTTTTTACCCCAATTCTTAACAGCACATAAAATTTCATAACCAAATCCAACATTCTTGGTATCATTCGAAAGCCCTTCAGATGCTCTATTAGCCTTCAAAATTCCAAAAAAATTTATTCAGTATAAAAAAAGTTCGAGCCAAAAAAAGTTGGAAATTTTGGTTTTTTGAACTCTACTGACCATAACTTTTTTGAACCTTAACGAAATTTTTCGGAATTCGGCAGGATAATAGAGAACACTTAGGGCTTTCGGAGGATACCAAGATTGTTAGATTTGGTCAACAATGAAAAAAGTTGTAGTCCAAAACTTGGGCTGGCACCGAACCGTTCCCTACCGATCAAAAAGGCATTTGGTTTTTCAGTTTTACTAAGTTTAAAAATTTGTTAAAAATCCTTATGTTTTTATAAGCATGTCAAAATAGCGTTAAAATTCATTTTTCAAATAAAAAAATTCAAAATTGATCAATTATTTCGCAACAATTCATTCATTCACTTCTGCTACTGATTGATCACTTGGGCCGGGAGTTTCGTCGAGAAGCCTAAAAATAGAAAAAATAAAAATAAATTTTGAATTCTCTTTTTTTGAATAATCATTTTACCCGTCCCCGATTTTGTGCTCCTCATTAATTTCAATGTTAACTCTGTTCCATTGATAATAAATTCGCCAATCAATCGCCTCCTCTTCCCATTTCGCCCATTTGTCCGCTTCTCGCGCAATTGGACAACGGATCAACAAAAAAAATCGTAATATTTGTTAGTTTTTTTCAATGCCAATTGTTCTCGAGTCAATTCGTTGGTCAAATTAAAGGGGCCAACGGAGTCATTAAATGGCCAAACCCAAATGACAACAATGAAATTGACGGGAGATGAAGCCGAGGCAAACGCCTGAAAAGTGGGACTTTTTGAGAGATGGAACGATTCAATCGCAAAAGTGCCAAAATATTGGAAAACTTTTAATTGTGCGAAGAATTAATGATTTTTGTCAGTGAACCCTAAAATATTAAATAAATCATTAGTAAGTACCGCTTTGAATGCTTCAATTTTTGTTGCCAAATTCCAATCACCATCATCATTATTAGGGATGCGATTTTTAGGCAAATGCCTAAAATTTTTGCGCACTTAATACGTACAAATAAGCACGAAAAACGCATTTTCCGCTTGGTTTGGGGTGTCTACGATGACTTTTATAATGCCTAACTTTGTCTATTTTGGACTTTTTGTGCTTAATGCCTATTTGCCTATTTTTGTGCCTATTTCGCCAGTTTTGAGGACTTTTTCAGGATTTCCGGAAAAATAGTTAACAAAAATGCAATAAAAATGAAAAATACACCCTTAAGAAACGACCTGAAAAAAAAATCAGAAAATACACCCCCTAAGAATTGAATAAAAAATTTACAAAAAATTATTCCCTAAAAATTAATTATTTTTTCTTCATAAAAATTTTTGGTTTAAAAAATTATTTTTATCGAAAACAACTTTAAAACAATTGAAATATAAGCAAAAAAATTTTTGATTAATTTTTACGTGTTTTGATACCTAAAAAGCGTTAATAAAAATTTTTTTTTGCCTATTTTAGTGCCTATTCGAGGATTTTTGTGCCTATTTAATGCCTATTTCGCGATTTTTTAATGCCTTTTTAGGTGCCTATTTCGCGATTTTTTGTGCCTAAAAATCGCATCCCTAATCATTATAATTATTCAACCAACATTTCAACACTTTTGGCACTTTGTCGGGACGGGGAGTGAAAAGCCATTTGGCCACTGCTTGGCCATCCGACGCCATGGCATGGGAATTGTGTGATCAGCAGAGAATGAAAACAGAGAGAGACAACGCGAAGCGATGGAAAATCGTCGAGAAAAGACGGGACGAATTCGCGCAAACGGTGGAAAAGATCCGCAGACAATTGCATGGCACAAATGTTTTTTCCGATCATTGGACAAATGTTGCGCAAAATGAACTCCAAAATACGATCATTGTTCGTGTGGATGAACAAATTAATTGGACAGGCGGCAAAAAGTTGGCAAAAGCGACGAAGGAAAACGATGGCATTTTGGTCGATGTAACTAAAAATGGAAATGTTGCCGTTTTTTTTTACTAAATCTCCAATTTTACAAGATGATGATCTGTTCGAATCCGGTGACTTTGCGAGGCATTTGAACTTTCGGAATTGGCAATGGCTTTCCAAGAAAATTGCCAATTTCCATTTCCTTGGTGCCATTCTCCATGATTTTGCTTCGAATTCGAATATATTTCAGTGGCCATTTGCGTGTTTTGAAGTGTTCGTCCACGTAAAAGTCAAATCGGTGGCTGATCAGCGAAATTCCAAGGCCAAGTTGAGAAGGCGGCAGCAAATCGAACACCGAAAGCCAACAACCGGCGGAGATGAAACTGAAGAAAAGGAAAACAAAATTGAAAATTGGCATTTTAATTTTAATTTTACATTGCTTTTGCCATCTTTTCCTCCGCTTCTTTTCGGTTGTCTGACATTTCGTTGCGACAAATTAATAAGACAGCTTTTGACGGATTTAAATTGGGCTAGCAATCTTAAAAAATGAATAGGTATGTGAAATTGCTCAGAAACTTAAAGCGGAATTGCGGACTGTTGGGCAAATCCAATGTAATTTTTCAGCAATTTCAGGGGAGGGCCGGGAGGCTTTAAGAGAGAGAGAGAGAGAATGGCTCTTCGAATGGTTCTTTTATAGGCTCTTCCAACGGGGCGGAGGCGTTCTTGGCACGGATGAGCGGCAGAAGACAGAAGAACACCAAGAGATCAATGGAGCAAAATTGGAGAATACTTTTTTTATTGGATAAATGGGGAAAGAAAGGCGGAGATTAAGGGGGAGGGGTCACCCCTTAATCTCCGCCTTTCGGGAAAGGTGGAAAAACGGGAAAATTCCTTTGGGACAAACGATTTGATCCGGCTCCAAAGTTGGCAAAAGATTTCTTTTGAAAAAGATTTATTGGTGATCATTGATCAACAGCAGTGTCCGATTTTATATACTAAAAACCTTGTGTGCCAAAAAACATCGCCACACCACCTGAAAGCTCTCCTTCGTTTAATTTTGTGAAACGGATCATGAAACCCGAAACCGGTCCGGGTCAAAGTTCTCTTATCCTTATTTATCTGGAATTTTCAAGAGTCCGGGCTCTTGTTAACATCAATATAATCCAAATTTTTTATTTAATATAAAGATAAAATAAATTCAATTTCAATTAACAATTCAAGGATCGATCATTTCTTTGATAATTCATTCATTCCATTGATCACAGCTTTGCCCCGCGCTGCTCGAGAACACCTTTCCGTTGCTTTTATCCGTTTCAGACAATGGCCTAAATTAAATGTAATTTAATTCGGTGAAAAAAAAAGTTTAGCAATGGCAAATGCCACTGATTCACTGGGACTTATTACTTATAACTCATTAGAAAATTAAAAAATAGTTTATTTAATTTATAATTTTCCAAGCTGTTTGTTTACACACTTTTGACCAACGGCGGCACAAAAAATGCATTGCTCATGTTCACACTGATCGCTTCAAATTGGGCTGTGCATTGCCACTGATCGCCTGAAAATGGGCGGAAAATGCGAAACGAAAATAAAATAAAATACGAAATTTTGAGACCAAAAGTAAAAACACGAATGTTCACAACTCTTAACAAATGGGCGCTAATAGGCGCTGCCAATTGGTCACCGCTCGCCGATTGGTCGCTGCAAATTGGTCACCGCTCGCCGATTGGTCGCTGCAAATTGGTCACCGCTCGCCGATTGGTCGCTGCCAATTGGTCGCTGCCAATTAAGCGCTAATATTCAAAATTGGTTTTACCATTATCCGCTGAACAAAAAATGCCACCACATTTTCCACCAGCAAAGCACTCGTATTCTCTTTCTTCAATCATCCCTTCCTCACTTCCCGTGCCGGCTTTGCACTAGAGACCGGACAACTGGGGTCGGAGGGATCCCGAGTCGGGATCCCGACTGAATCCCGATCCCGATCAATCCCGAACATTTCGTAAAAACGATCGGGACGGATCCCGACTCGGGATCCCGACAGAATCCCGATCCCGATCAATCCCGAAGATTTTTTTCGGGATCCCGCGGGATTATCGGGATTTGAAAAAAACTCAATTCTTTTTTAAGTTTTGTGTCAAGTTTTGTTATAATGCTTATCTAATATTTATAATTGATCAATTCCATTGAAGAAAAATAGGAATGGGAATTATATCAGGTTTTTAGAAAATTTTCAAATTCGAATATCATGCCTAAAAAATCAGATTTTAGGACCAAAAATTAAAACATTTAACAACATAGCTTTAAATTGTTTTTTACAATTTAATTAATATAAATTTTTATATTTTCGCCTCCTATGATCAGTTTTAACAATTTGAGGAAAATTAGCAAATCGTTAAGTGCATCGGAGCCAAAAAATCAGATTTTTATGATTTTTTTGCTGAGATTTTTTCAAAAACTTTAGGGAACAGTGGGAGGCCGGCGGTGCCGATAGGCGCCGCCGGGAAAAATTTTGTAATTTTGGATGCGATTTGTTAACAGATTTTGTCCAAAAAAACCAAAATTTTTTAGCGATTTTGAGCAAAATTTTCAGGAAAATAAGGATTTTAGAGTCCGGCGCAGCAGATATGCACCAAAGGAAAAATACGTAGACAACAATTTCTAATCTAATTTTTTGCACAAAATTCTTAGAAATTGTAGTGTCATAACCTAAAAGTTTTAAAATAATATTTTAGGAATTAAAAAAATTTTTGGTAATTCTTTTTTGAAAAAATAAAAGTCTCTAAATGGCCAACTTTTACTTAACTTTGAAAATTTTATTGGAATTTGGAGACCTGTGGAAATTTTTGGGATTTTTACGGATTTTTTAAAAAAAATTAGCAAATGACAATATTTTTTAATTTAAAATTCAAGATATTAATTAAAAAATGGGGATTTTTCGAAAAATTATCATGATTTCAATCCCGCGGGATCCCGCGGAATTGGTAAAATGTCGGGAGGGATCCCGGTTCGGGATCCCGGTGAAATCCCGATCCCGATCAATCCCGATGAATTTAAAAAATCGTTCGGGACGGATCCCGAGGTCGGGATCCCGAATTTAATCCCGCGGGATCCCGAAGAAATCCCGCGGGATCCCGATCCCGTCCGGTCTCTACTTTGCACTTCATAAGTACTGAAAAATGAAAATAAGTTCCAAAAATGCGAAAATTTTTTAAATGGAAAATTTATTTAAAAAACCACTCGGTTATGGTACGGGTGGTACGGTAGCCCCCCCCCCCCCCGCTTTTGACAAAATTTTCTTTATCTTAAAAATTATTTCTAGACATGTTTTTTGGGCATTTTCGAGATCACTGATCAAGAAACTGATGACATTTTATCATTTCATACAATTCCGAACACCGAGGCAAAAAATAATAATAATATGGTTTTTGTTTTTTTAATATCTGAACCAACAAACAAGCACACATAGTTTCATAAAAGCACTTGGGAATTCCATCACCAGCAGAATAATGGCAATTGATAGAAGAAGCGTGGAATAGACCATTTTTGGTGCTCTAAAATTTGATTTTTTTTTTTTTTGCATTCAAAGCTTATGGCACCATGAAAAATTAAACGAAAAACAAAGTGAAAATTATTTTACACGCAAAATAATTCTTACTAATTGAATGAAAAATGAATGATTTTGTTGTGTTTTCAGTTGCCTATTTATGGACAAGCGGAAAATGGAAAAAGCAGCAGAGGAGGACAAATCATCACAAATTAACACTAATCAAAACTGAAATTTATTTTATTTTAATTGCTGGGAAAGGCGTTGGCAAATAATTTAATGGAAAAATGAAAAAAATGAAAAACCAAATAAGTCATCGCTAAAGGGCATTATTTCCTGTGGATGGGAAAATGGACAAATCGGAGAAATTTTCTGCATTAATTAATTTTCCATTAATTTTGTTAGCTGGGAAAATGTTATCCACGCGTTGCTGGGGCTTGCTCCCGCACGGCCGAGCGTTGGCCCGTTATTGCACTTGCTTACGAGAACGGCGCACCTCCCCTGCGGGGGAGAATAAAATCCATTTGATCATGATCAAAAACAGTAATATTTTTCTAATTTATCAGAGAGGTTCCAATGTTTGATTGGTGACCGAATTTGATTTAAGGCACCCAAAATTCTTAATTCATTTATATCTGAGTAACTAAAATATCTAATCAAAAACCCTAAACACCATAAAAAAAAAAAAAAAAAAAATTAAAAAATTAAAAAATGGATATTCCACGAGGGAATTGGACCAAGGCGCAAATATTGAACAAAGACGGGCCATCGAACAACAATATTCCAATGATTTTTTTTTTACTTTCTTTCCAATTTTCAAATAATTTTTAATTTTTTACCCCAATTCTTAACAGTGCATAAAATTTCATTTTGTGCAAGAATACGAGAACGATAACCTCAAAAAAGGGCAAGAGTGCGAGACGAGCAAATGCCTGCCACTAACACCCATAAACACAGCAATTTCAACAAAAAATAATACAAATTTTTATAAGCTTCATTTTCCAAATATAAAATTCAAAATGATCGATCACTTCTCCACAATTCATTCATTCATTTCTGCTGCTGAATGCCCGGTAGTCCGGGCGGTCTATGGTTAATTTGGCATAATGTAAATTAATATATATTTTTTATTGCAATTTTGTTAAGAAATTTGTAAATGGCCAACAGCGCCAAAAGTATTAAGTGAAAAACAGTAGCTATGCAATACTTATTAATCACAACATACAAATTAATTTTTAACGATTGAAGTGCTGCATTTTGCAACATTTGGCTTGATCAACTTATCCTTTCTGAACTATGTTCTATTTTGCAAATTAAAGGAATCGGAAAATATTGTATGAATAAATGGCAATAGTTTTTGGTCAAACTTCAGCGAGGCGCATTATTTGCCTTTTTTATTAGCTGAGTCAACTCGAAGCAAAATGGTGGCCTTAATGATGAGTCATATGCATAATTTTTGGTCTTTCTTTGATATTTATTTTAACACCCGCACATTTTAATTGAATGCAACATTTTAAAAATAAACTTTGATATTGAATGCATAAATTAACGCGGCATTTCTGCGGTGAATATCCAAAAGTCGATGATTCTTGGATTTTGGTTCAACATTGTTTATATATAAATAAATAAAATATTTTAAAATTTTATGGTGTAAATAAAAATGATTAAAAATATTTTGTTTATTATTATAAGCTTTATTTTTTTTTTGCACTTCGGTAACCGTTCCGAAGATGAACCAAAAAATAAAATTTGCAAATTGCATATAACAATTGACAATAAACTGTATATAAAATTTTTAAAGAATTTTGGACGGAAAAAAGGTGTAATTTATACATTAAACATAATTGTTAAAAAAATGTTTTTACAGTAAGCAATGAATTGGAAAATTTGGTTAAAGAGCAAGTGGCCAAATTAAACAACTTTTTTGGCACAGTTCAGCTAGCGGATATAAAGATCAGTTTCCAACTCGTGAATCTGACTGTTTGTTTTTTCCTTATAAATTGAAATAAAATATTTTATACACAAAAATTTAAGATCCACAAAATAATACAGCCACAACTTTGGATGCTGGACCTGTATTCAATAGAGGACCTCAGAACTGGACGTTCTGCCAACGTGCTACTTGAGAAGTACGCACGTTTTATGTCAGGAAACAATTTTTGTATGTCAATTCTTCTGACATACAGAGGATTTACTGTAGGTGGTGTTTCTTATTACGGAGGTAATTTTAAATATTTTGAAATTAATTTTAATTTAAAATTATTCTTGCAAATAGCAAATATTTTTGTTTAATTTAAAACATATTATTTTTATATTGGGAAGATTTTGGAATTTATTTCTAATTCCCTTTGCACAGGAGTCTGCCATTGGCCAAAAGCATCCAGATATAACCGGAAACCGTTGTCCCAAAATGTGGCCCTTGTCAATTTGGCAAACAACGTCAATGATGAAGATTTAACTTTTAATTTAATACATGAAATATCCCATTTGCTAGGAAGCGGGGTCAGCAACTTTTTATTTAGTTAATTAACAACAAGCCTTTTCGATTCCTTCAGCACGACAAAGATAAGAAAGATTGTGCCAATGAATTAAATATTATGAATGACAAAATTCTTCCCCCGGGCCATGAAGGTCGTTTAAGTTGGTCAACGTGCAGCAAAGCTGCGATGGGAAATTATTTGAAAAACATCTTGAAATACCCCAAAGGTTTAAGTATAATAAACATGCAACATCAAAATTGTTTTGAATGATGTGTATATTTTATATCTTTTTTTTGTATATAATTTGAATAATATAATTCACTTTATTGTAATATTGCACAGTAAATTTTTTATTTTTGTATTGCTATTTCTGTTTTATTTAATTTAAAAATAATTATGGCATTATTAACTTAAGTAAAGGGTAATTTTTGAAACAATAAATTGTAATTAAATTTTTTTTGGCATGAAAAATAAGTCTTATCAAAATATCAATCAGTGCCATCCCAAAATAAGAGTGACCAGCAACAGCGAATAATCGCCACTAGTGAGATGGCGAGATAAGAGCCGAGGAGGACCAAAACCTACCCAAAAAAGATAATTATTTATTTGTCCTCTAACGGTACTTCGTTATGGCGTACCAACTTTTCTTTTTTACTCTTTTTTCCAAAGTCTTTTTTTTTTTGCGCTGAATACGAAGCTTTCATTATTTTTCCAACCCCAACATTATTTAAGAGTAATATGTGAATTTTTACATGAAAAATATTAAAATATTTTTCTTAGGCATATTTAGCAATTTTCAATAACGGATTCTTTTTCATTGTAGATAAACGAAAAAAGGCACCAAAAATCGCAAAAAGGCACTATAATAGACACAAAAAAATCCAAAAAGGCATGAAAAGGACAAACCCCTAAAAAAGCATGAAAATAGGCATAAAATTTTTGAACGCACATTTTCATGAAGTTTTAAATGAATTGTCAGTCAAAATCACATAAAAAATAATTTAAATTTTGTGTTGCGAACTTTCTGGATAATTTTCATTTGTAGGGGTGGAAGTATTTTTTCAATTATTTGAAAGGTCAATTCTTAATGGTCTATTTTTCATTTTTTTTAACCATTTTTCTTATGAAATTTATTAAAATTATAAAAAAGCCACCCAAAAATGCCAAAAAAGGCATTTAAAGTATGAAAACCCCGAAAAAGGAAAAAAATTATATAAGTGATCGAAGAAGCTTCGAAACAAATGGAAAATGCTTTCTTTATGCTTAATATATTGAAACAAACGCACCGAAAAAAAGGTTTTTGCCTCAAATCGGTTTCCCTATTTATTAGTTTGAAAATTGCAATTTTTTAATTACATTTTTTATGGAAATTGAAAGAGACATTTAGAAATGCAATGAAAGGCATGTTTAAATACACAACTTCTCTGATAATCTTTTACATTATCAGGGACATAGTGCTCAGTGGTAAAACACCAAACATTAATTATCTAATTATGTGATCAGAAATCTTTTTCACTTTTTTCTTATAGAAATTCACGTATCTCATGTAAAAGAAATAGAATTGAAAAAATAATGCGAGATTCGTATTCTTCAACGCAAAAAATTACTCCTGAAAATAAAAATAAAAAATCATGAAATGCGGCGCCATAACGGAAGTAGTATACCATGGCGTTTGGTATACTATTAACGGAAAAATGCCCCTAAAATTTTTTTGGTCGGTTTTTTAGTGATCTTTGGTTTTCACCTTGACAAATTTTTTAGCTCGTCATTCTTGAAAATTTTGGCACAATTATGGGTTTTTTTTCTATTCTTTTGTGATTTTTTTAAATATCAAATTGAAGGCTTCATTCATTTCCAAAATTGAATCAAATATTTCCAGTCATTTTTGGCTGCAATGATCGAGCGCGCCCTGGCACTTATTTTGGCATATTCTTTCCTCACATGCTTAATCGGGTGATCAGTGAATTAATCAATTATCTTTTTTTATATTTTGTCATCATTATAAAAATTAACAAATAATAATTAAATTAAAATTTCAACGCAATTTAAAAAAATAATCGTTTGTTGTTTTCGGTCAATCAATTCAATGCATGCTAATGAAATGAAAGAGCAGAGTTGCATGGCCCCCTTTCATGCCAATTCACAGTTTAAGCACAAAACGATGGTGCAGCCTCTGAACTATGCCAATTTAGGTACAATTTGAAATTATAAAAATTTTTAATAAATTTTATTTGAGTTTTACCAATTTTTACGGATACTATTTGAGTACAAGGAAATGCGGATCGATACGGACCAATCAAACTTCAGCTGTGCTTTTATGACAAAAAGTGGGTGTTCACTAAGCTGAATGTTTAAAATGCTCATAAATTAGAGAATAGCTTAAGTGTTTGGCATAGCAAAAATAGGTTAATTAATATTTTAGCGATTAGCTTTAATTTAACACGATAAAAAACGGATATTTTTGCGAAAAAATTGAAGAGTTTCTCTCACTTATGTTGCAAATTTTAAACGTTTTCGACCAAAAGTATTGCTCAACTTAGCGATAAATGGACTTTTTAAAGTGGCTAAATTACCAATTTCCAACCGAAGAAAATCGGGTTCACTAGTCGAAAAACACTAAAAATTTAAAGCAATAAGCCAAGAAATGTTATTAATTTAACAAAAAAAAACCCACCTTTTTGGACATACTGAAGTTTTTCGATAAATTATATATTTTTACCGAAGCCGAACATTTTAAGTTTTAAAAAAAAAGTTTTTAATGTCCCTAAGACCGTTGACAGCGATAATTAGCGCGATAGATATGCGGTACCATAATGATGTGGTGGTGGATCGACATTGGACAGCCAACACCAGCGAGCCGAAATGGGAAATGAACACCCATTCGGGGCCAATTTTGGGTATTGGTATTTTAGTCCGTATAAATATTTTTTAAATATATATATATATATATATATATATATTTTACGACAGGACCTCCCATCGAAAATTTTTCGAACTAAGGACACCACTGGTTAAAAATAAGGATCTGGGCACAAAAATAAAGACATCTTTTAAAACACACTCCAAAGGTTAAAATTGCATTTTTTTTAGCATATTTTTTCAGTATTTTTTAGTTATCAGGCTTTGAAATGAATTTTCATAATTTTGAAAAGAAGGCAGGCGGTGCCATTTTGAAAATTTATGGCCCATTTATTAACAGATTTTCTCCGAAAATAGTCAATTATGGGTCCTATTTTTAATTTTCAAAAGAAATGAGTGACCGGTGGTGCTAACCAGAAATGTCACGGAATCCCGATTTCCGGTCTTTTTGGGTCCGGAATTCCGGTTTCCGGAATTTTTTGGGAGCCCGGAATTCTGATTTTCAGAATTTTAGGCTAAATTTAGAAAATTTTCGGAAAAAATTTCAATTTTTTCCCCAAAATTATCTCAAAATTTCCCAATATTTACCTTTTTTTTAATCAAAATCTGTTAACAAATCATACTATAATTTAGAAAATCTACACGGTGGCCCCTATCGGCACCACCGGTCTCTGTCCCTTAGAGTCCTGAAAAATATCAAAAGATACGCCGAAAATACTAGAGACCGGACAAGAGGGTCGGTCGGTCGGTTTTGGTTAAAAACCGAAAAAAACCGAAACCGAAAAACTCAAAATTTTCTCGGTCGGTTTTTTCGGTCAAAAACCGAAAACCGAAAAAACCGACCGGTCCGATCTCTAGAAAATACATGAATAAGAAAGAGTTTAAGTTATCGTGGTGAATAAAAATAATATTATTTATTTATTTTACTGTGCTCTTTTCGCTGTTTTAATTTTAAGCTTTGGAAAATTTTACTGTCCGGAATTTTTCAAAATTTCTAATCTCATTATAGCCATTGTACCTATCAATTGTTAATTTGTTATAAAATTTTTTGTAATTTTGTGGTAAATTTTTTTTTTAATTTCCGATTTCCGGCCTTTTTGAGTGTCGGAATTCCTTTTCCGATTCCCGGAATTTTTTGGGAGTTCCGATTTCCAATTTCCGGAATTTTTTGGGAGTTCCGATTTCCAATTTCCGGAATTTTTGGAGCCCCGGAATTCCGGTTTCCGAAAGTTTTTTTGGGCGTCGTTTGACATCCCTGGTGCTGACAGGCGCCGCCGGAAATTTAAGAAAAAAAAAATAAGAAAACGCTAAAAAAATTGTAAAATAGGAATTTTTCTTATTTTTTTACCTCAGAATAGGAAATAAGGACAAAATAAGGATCCTAAGCTCAAATAAGGACGAATCTTAGAAATAAGGACTTTCTAATTTATAAGGATTCGACCCCCCATCGAAAAATCCTTATAAATATGGACGAATGGAAGCCCTGGTTATACGGTTTCAACAGGGATGTAATTCCGATGTTACGAAAAAAAAATTGGAACCGAACTAATTTTGTCATTTTTGACTTTTTGGTCGAGACCGAGACTATTGTGCATCACTAAAATTTAAAAAAAACATTTCGGAAATTGGAACACGGGAGCCTCAAAAAATCAGAATCGTATACGGAATTCCGATCCCTCAAAAAAGTTAGTAAATTTTTTAAAATGTCAATCTTTGTTGTTTTGGGATATATTTTTTACGAAAAAGAGTAAATTTTGGAGAATTTTCCGATAAATTTAGAAAAAGATTTAAAAATTTTGCCTTAAATGCGGAATGGAATTTCGACCCAAAACGTCGAAAATCACAGAAATAGAAAATCGGAATTCCGTGAACATTCCTGTTTCACAGGTGGTTGCTGTGGTGCTTTGACTGGAACAATGAAGGATGGCATTTTTTACGGCTCATTTGAGTATATTTTGAGACGGCATATCTTTACATCTTATTTAATGTACATATTTTCAGGAATAGCCAAGAAAGGTTCGACATCCGTGCGGCCCGTTCAGCATTCACTGACCAAGAAATCCAATCGCTCGGCAACTTCCACACTTTCATTGTGCCGACGCTCAGTGTTATGGAGCCAAAACGCGTGAAACGGCTCCGTTTTGAGAATTTGATGAAGAAAGGATTATTCAAACCACGATTCCGCCCCATTAACTCTTAATTTTCATTTCTCATTAGTTGATTATGATTTTCGCCCCCTCCCTCCATGTTTCACCAAAATAAGAATTTTGGCTCGGGCGTAACCATAAAAAAAATCCTAAAGAATGAATGGAACTTAGAAAATTAATAAACATGAGTTGTTATATCATTTTGTCTCAAATGGGATGAGTATAAAAAATGGTGTGCCAGCAGTCATTGAATGATGATCGATTATCGCTTTTCGAGACTCTTCTTGTGCCAGATAAATCCATTTTCGTTGTGCCAAGTTTGAACAATGATATAATATTTGCGAAGCCGTGACCATGTAGTTGCATTTGTTCTCAGTTCGTCACTAATCATTTCGTCACTGATCGTTTCGTCACTGTTCAGTTCGTCACTGATCATTTCGTCACTGCGAAAGAATTTTAAAAAAATATTAATTAAATCTTGAAAATTCTTTGTTTTATGTATTTTTTTTATATACTTGCATTGGCTTTCTCGCAAATTGTGGACTTAAGTTTTCGTTTTATTTTCATAAAATGACCAATTGGATTCAACTCCGACAAAAAACCAGGGATCATGCATTCATCAATAAATTTGTTAAAAGGAATGCTTAAAGGATTCTTTGTTTATCAAATTCAGCTCATAATCCTCGTACAGAAAAATTCTAGTATTTTCATAATCAATTTTACATTCGACATTGTCCTCAAGTGCCTCAGATCTGTTAATTGTTATTGTTTGCCTTATTGGCTCAATTCCAGTCGCATCTTTGATCTGTTGCTTCAACATTTTCACAGTTTCTGTATCCTCAACAACAATTTCAACATATTCAGGCTTGCAAGTAATAAGATTTTTACTTTTTGTCACTTTAATTGGAAAGCCATCAGCAGATGATGATGATGGCATTATCATCAGCATGAGCATTGTGATTAGCCCAGCAGAAATGCCAACGGAAAACGATGAAAGGCCAAAATGCTGCTTCATCATTTGGAGAAATTTGGTGGCAATTCCAAATAATGGGGGAGGCGAATAAATAATGTGAATGAATGAATGAATGTGGGGAATGATGCTTCCCCTTTTTATGGGGAAGAATTCCATTGAATTTTATATTTGTAGCATTAAAATGATTCACTTTTTTGTTCGGCACTTTTCTTATAAAAAAATTGTTTTAAAATATAACGCGGTTATATATATATATATATATATTGTCGGAATTGCATCTCCAATTTTTATTTATTTTTTCGTATTAACATAATTTCTGCCCCCCCCCCCCCAAAATGCCAGTTTTCAATGTGATTGCCCATTTAAAATCAATTCCAAAGTGCATCTCCGCCTGAATGGCATGCGCACATTTGGCAGTCATCATTTATGCAAATGCCAAAGTGCATCCGCACTTTGGCATAGGATTTAAAAATTATTTGGATCTGAATTTTTATGAATAAATTTTTTCTTTATTCATTTTTTTTAAATTTTAGTCACCACCTTTTATAACAAAATTGTATGCTTTTTTGGGTAGTTAGCACTTATTTTGCATAACCATTCGAAAGACAAAACTTCGGACTTTTTAAGGCTGCCGGAAAAAGCGTCAGTAGAAAATGCTTCAGTGAAAATTTGAATGTCACTATTTAATTCTACCAATTTCGAACCTTGGACCCGAACAAAAAGTCTTTGTTTATTTTACTTTTACTAATTTCAAACCGCGGACACGAACGAATTCGAACAAAATTTTCGAAATTTACCTTCATTTTGTATCTGTATAAAATGACCATTTGTGATTAACATTAGCTTGTTTTAATCAATTGAGGGATAAAAGTAAGAATTTCTAAAAATTTGAATTAATAAAAACTATTTTTATATTTTAAAAATTAATTAAAATTGTTCAGGGTTTTTGAGGGGTTGCTGATCACGAATACAGCATCCATTTTTTTCCAAGTCCAAATAATCTCAAATTCTTTTCCAAATCCACAATTCAATTAGGTTGATCACTTCTCAATACGGGAACGGCGCATCTCCCCTGCGGAGGAGAATAAAATCCATTTGATCATGATCAAAAACAGTAATATTTTTCTAATTTATCAGAGAGGTTCCAATTTTGGATTAGTGACCGAATTTGTTTTGTTTTCTTAAACATAGATATTAGAGTGAAGCGGGACCGGGACCTAGTAGCGGACAACTGAGTACAAAGGTCCCGGTTTTCCCAGCCAAAAATTCCCGCTTTTTCAACCCGAAAAGGTCCCGGTCTTGCCCAAAATTCCGGTCCTGCTTCACTCTAATAGATACTAATGAATTTGAAATTTTATGGGATTAAGTCGATTTTTATCTAGAAATTTGGTGAATTTTTGGACAAATCTGTTAAAATGCTCAAAATAATTTTGACAATTTTCGACAAAATCTGTTAACAAACAGCACTCAAATTTAATCTGATTTTTTCCCGATTGCAGTGAAAATGCGAATTATTAAAATCGATAAAGTGTTTGCACAATCCAAGAAAAATGGCCAACAAAATCGATTGTTTTTTGCTATGAATTTAAGGCACCCAAAATTCTTAATTCATTTATATCTGAGTAACTAAAATATCTAATCAAAAACCCTAAACACCATAAAAAAAAAAAAAAAAAAAAAAATTAAAAAATTAAAAAATGGATATTCCACGAGGGAATTGGACCAAGGCGCAAATATTGAACAAAGACGGGAAGCTTAACCATTAAGCCATCGAACAACCCAATGATTTTTTTTTACTTTCTTCACAATTTTAAAATAATTTTTTATTTTTTACCCCAATTCTTAACAGTGCATAAAATTTCATTTTGTGCAAGAATAATACGAGAACGATAACCTCAAAAAAGGGCAAGAGTGCGAGACGAGCAAATGCCTGCCACTAAAACAAAAGCATTTGGTTTTTCAGTTTTACAAAGTTTGAAAATTTGTGAAAAATCCTTATAAGATGTCACATTTTCTTATTTTTAAATTAATTCTTTTCGATGTCGCATTTTCTGGATAAAAAGTGCAGGAATTGTATCATTTCAACAAAAATAACACAATTTTTATAAGCATGTCAAAATAGCGTTAAAATTCATTTTCCAAATAAAAAATTCAAATTGATCGATCATTTCTCAACAATTCATTCATTCACTTCTGCTACTGATTGATCACTTGGGCCGGGAGTTTCGTCGAGAAGCCTAAAAATAGAAAAAATAAAAATAAATTTTGAATTCTCTTTTTTTGAATAATCATTTTACCCGTCCCCGATTTTGTGCTCCTCATTAATTTCAATGTTAACTCTGTTCCATTGATAATAAATTCGCCAATCAATCGCCTCCTCTTCCCATTTCGCCCATTTGTCCGCTTCTCGCGCAATTGGACAACGGATCAACAAAAAAAAATCGTAATATTTGTTAGTTTTTTTCAATGCCAATTGTTCTCGAGTCAATTCGTTGGTCAAATTAAAGGGGCCAACGGAATCAGCAAATGGCCAAACCCAAATGACAACAATGAAATTGACGGGAGATGAAGCCGAGGCAAAAGCCTGAAAAGTGGGAAAATCGGTTAAGAAATAAATGACACAAAAAGTGGGAAAAACGGTTAAGAAATAAATGACACAATTTTTGAGGGGCGGCACGATTTAATCGCAAAAGTGCCAAAATATTGGAAAACTTTTTAATTGTGCAAAGAATAAACGATTTTTGTCAGTGAACCCTAAAATATTAAATAAATCATTAATAAGTACCGCTTTGAATGCTTCAATTTTCGTCGCCAAATTCCAATCACCATCATCATTATTATCATCATCATCATAATTATTCAACCAACATTTCAACACTTTTGGCACTTTGTCGGGACGGGGAGTGAAAAGCCATTTGGCCACTGCTTGGCCATCCGCACTCTCATCGCATGGGAATTGTGTGATCAGAGAATGAAAACAGAGAGAGACAACGCGAAGCGATGGACAATCGTTGAGAAATGACGGGACGAATTCGCGCAAACGGTGGAAAAGATTCGCAGACAATTGCATGGCACAAATGTTTTTTCCGATCATTGGACAAATGTTGCGCAAAATGAACTCCAAAATGCGATCATTGTTCGTGTGGATGAACAAATTAATTGGACAGGCGGCAAAAAGTTGGCAAAAGCGACGAAGGAAAACGATGGCATTTTGGTCGATGTAACTAAAAATGGAAATGTTGCCGTTTTTTTTACTAAATCTCCAATTTTACAAGATGATGATCTGTTCGAATCCGGTGACTTTGCGAGGCATTTGAACTTTCGGAATTGGCAATGGCTTTCCAAGAAAATTGCCAATTTCCATGGCTGATCAGTGCAATTCCAAGGCCAAGTTGACAAGGCGTAAGCAAATCGAACACCGAAAGCCAACAATCGGCGGAGATGAAACTGAAAAAAAAGAAAACATAAAAAATTGGAATTAAAATTGGCATTTTAATTTTACATTGCTTTTGCCATCTTTTCCTCCGCTTCTTTTCGGTTGTCTGACATTTTGTTAAGGCAAAATTATTAAGACAGCTTTTGACGGATTTTAATTGGGCTAGCAATCTTAAAAAATGAATATGTGAAATTGCTCAGAAACTTAAAGCGGAATTGCGGACTGTTGGGCAAATCCAATGCCCTTTTCACCATAAATTTGCGATTTTGGTGAATTTTAGGGCCGGGCCGGTAGGCGCCGCCGGGGGCAAACTAGAGATTTTAATGAATTTCTTAACAAAAAGAGTAATTTTTCAGCAATTTCAGGGGAGGGCCGGGAGGCTTTAAGAGAGAGAGAGAGAGGGAGAGAGAGAGAGAGGGAGAGAGAGAGAGAGAGAGAAAGAGAGAGAGAGAGAGAGAGAGAGGGAGAGAGAGAGAGAGAGAGAGGGAGAGAGAGAGAGAAAGAGAGAGAATGGCTCTTCAAATGGTTCTTTTATAGGGCTCTTCCAACGGGGCGGAGGCGTTCCTGGCATTGGATGAGCGGCAGAAGAACATACATCAAGAGATCATGGAGTAAAATCGGAGAATACTTTTTTATTCTTGTCAAGAAAACAAATAAATACATTTTGGAGATGAATTTTTGAAAATTTTCATTTCTTAGGGGGTTTATTTTTGACACCGCATTTTGAGGTCTATGCCTTTTTTTTTCTGCGCACTAGTTTCGATATATTGAGCATAAATAACGCATTTGCCACTTGGTTTGTTATGCCTTTTTTTGCCTTTTTCGGGATTTTCGTGCCTTAAATGCCTTTTTTGGCATTTTGCCGTTTTAGTGTCTTTTTTGGCGTTTTTTCCCGAAAAATTCCCCATAAAAATGCAATAAAATCGGGAAAATACACCCCTAAGAATTAAAATTTTTTCTCAAAAATTGATCGCCAAAATTTCATTTTTTTTTCTTGATAAAAAATTTTCGGTTTAAAAATTTTCTTAGTCAAAAAACATTATAAAACATTTGTTAGTCATTAAAATGACCAAAATTAAGTTTTTTGGTTAAGTTTTACGTGTTTTGCTCACTAAAAATACTTAATAAAAAAATTTTAATGCCTTTTTTCATGCCTTTTTCGGCATTTTTCGTGCCTTTTCATGCCTTTTTTCAATTTTTTCGTGCCTTTTATAATGCCTTTTTCGCGATTTTTGGTGCCTTTTTAGTCGGTCTCTACTAATTATATTTTCATTTAAATTTGATGAAAAAGTGCGGGTGCTTTTCCGTTTTGGGGCCTAAAATTGAATTTAAAAAATTCAACCAAAGGCGCGCAGAATTGCACAAATTTAACGAAGGCATTTGCTTTCCCTCTTCACCACTTAATAAGAAATTAGCGTAGAATGGCCATACCGTGGCTCTTTAGCGCGCAACAAAAAAAAAAAAACACGGCACGCCTCTCAAAATGCTTGACTCCTATTTGCGCGAGTGCCTCTGGCGCATAGATGTCAAAAAGTGGTCTCAAAACTATTTGATGAAAGCTTAGATCAAATTGTGTCATTTATGCACCCGAAATAATTTTGGCGTGTTTTTTTTTTGCAATTCTGCGCGCCCTTAGTTAATTTTAAAAAAATTCAAATCTAGGCCCAAAAAAGGAAAAGTACCAAAGTGCGGATTCACTTTGGCATGTTAATAAAATGATGACTGCCAAAGTGATGCACATGCCATTCAAGAGATGGAGACACTCTGGAATTGATTTTACATCGGTAATCACATTGAAAATTTGAAAATTGGCATCGCCAGACAGGCCCCCCTACATCTTAGTTTTTTTTGAGGGGGGGGGGGCGATTGAATTTTATGTTAATTCCAAAAAAATGAAAATAAAAATTGGAGATGCAAATCCGTCGGGAGTCGGAAAATTATGCTTAAAATTCATTCTTTTAATTTCATCCCCAAAATTGTTTAAAATAATAATGGGAGGCGAAATACAAAATTTTATACTATATTTATTTACACAAACGATTTAAAGCTATTTTGCCGAATATTCTTAATTTTTTTAGCCTTTATGTTCTGATTTAAAAGATTTTCCGATGACATCCCTAATTCATTTTTACGTTTTTTAATGTCAAATAAAAATTGTAATTAAAAAAATTCAATTTACAATAATCCTAAAAAAGTAATAAAAAAATAATTCAAAAATATGTCTGTTCTTTTCCATTTTTGTTGGGTCATCGTTTTGCCGTAAATTATTTTATCCCCCCCCACCGTTAATATTAATAATAATTATTGACTTATCCGCGACAGCATAAGGTTCGTGCGTTTCTCCTTCATTTTTTTCTTTCTTACATTTACTGCGTCCTATGGCACTTTACGCGTCCCATGCCATTTTAAGCGTCCCGTGGCATTTTAATTGTCCCATGCCATTTTAAGCGTCCCGTGGCATTTTAATTGTCCCATGCGATTTTTTCCCGTGGCATTTTAATTGCCCCATGACATTTTAAGCGTCCCATGGCATTTTTCGCGTCTCATGGCATTTTTCGCGTCCCAGGACATACACTTTACGCGTCCCATGGCATTTTACGCGTTCCGCTGCCATTTTAAGCTTCCCATGTCATTTTAAATTCCCATGGCATTTTACGCGTCTCGTGGCATTTTAAGCATGCCATGGAACTTTACGCGTCCCATGGCATTTTAAGCTTCCCATGGCATTTTACGCGTCCCATGACATACATTTTAATTGTCCCATGGCATTTTACCCATCACATACATTTTAATTCTCTCATGGCATTTTAAGCGTCCCATGGCATTTTACGCGTCCCATGACATACACTTTACGCGTCCCATGCCATTTTTAGCGTGTCTGGCATTTTACGCGTCGCATGCCATTTTAAGCATCACATGGCATACACTTTACGCGTCCCATGCCATTTTTAGCGTGTCTGGCATTTTACGCGTCCCATGCCATTTTAAGCATCACATGGCATACACTTAACGCGTCCCATGGCATTTTACGCGTCCCATGGCATTTTACGCGTCCCATGCCATTTTAAGCGTGCCATGGCATTTTACGCGTCCCCTGGCATTTTAGGCGTCCCATGGCATTTTACACGTCAAGTGAAATTTTAGCGTCACATGACATACATTTTAATTGTCCCATGGCATTTTTTACGCTTCCATGGCAATTTGCGCGTCCTATGTCATTTGGATTCATAAAAATTATTTTGAAAATAGAATGATTATTATTTTTTGCCAAAATAAATTTTCGAGTTTTTTATGTATTTCATTCAAAATACCATCCTTATGAATAGGGTTGCCAAAAATATGTACAAAAAGTGCTCAAAATATGCACATAAATATGTAAGAAAATTCCGAAATATGTAAAGGCAAACACAAAAAAGAAAGTGTTATTCCCTTATTTAGAACATGGAAAAGTCAGGAAAAAAAATTGTGTTTACATAAAATTGGCAGCGGCACTTTAATTATCCCATGGCATTTTACGCGCCCCTTGGCATTTTAGGCGTCCTATGACATTTTACACTTCCCATCACATTTTTTCGTCCCTATTTATGCGTCCGAACAACAATTTAGCGACCCATGGCATTTTACGCGCCCCGTGGCATTTTAGCGTCCAATGACATTTTACGCTTCCCATTTTGGTCTCTATTTATGCGTCAGAACAACAATTTAGCGGGGCGGAGTCGTTATTTTAAAAAACATCAAAATGATTGATGAAAAATTATTTATAACTTAGCTCAAAAGCAACCAAATTTTTCATTCTTGATATCATTCGTTAAGTGTTCTCTACCAGACTACCTACAAAATAAAAAAAAAATTTCGTTAAGTTTCAAAAAAGTTATGGTTAGAGGAACTCAAAAAAACCTTGTTTTTCGAGCATCTTTGGCCCTAACTTTTTTGAAACTTAACGAAAATCATATTATGGAACTAGCACCAATTTAGCGACCCATGGCATTTTTTTTTTAAATTATTAAATGTTCGTTTCATTGAAGTAGTTGGAAAACGAAAAGGAGAAAAAGGGAAAATAAAAAGAGTAATTTTATAAAAAAATTGATAGAAAAAGAAAAAAATTATGAACAAAAGATTAGTCCGTCGGCGAATCGTACTGTTCCCGAGGAAGAATTATTTTTGGGAGAAATAGGAAAATGTAGAAAGAAAAAGATTATTTAAAACCCATTTATGCACTTAACGTTTAACCTATTCTTTTTCTCTCCTCTTTTTTCTTCCCCCATTTTTTGGGTCATCATTAGGGACCCGACTTTTAGTGAAGAAAAATTCCGAAATAGTTAACTAAAAAAGTGATGAAAAAGTGCCAAAAAAGTGACAAAATAGTGAGAAAACGCCAAAAAAGTGAATTTTCACTATTTTAAGTGACGAAACGCCAAAATAGTGATTTCTAGTGACGAAAAATGACGTCCAAATGAAAAAATTTTAACGCAGAAATGCGTTTTTTGAGCTCCTTTCTTCAAAACAACTTAGCAAAAAAAAAGTTTTTCACTAGAAATCGGGTCCCTAGTCATCATTCAGCGCGGAGGATGCGTGGCAGGGATGGCATGGAATTCCGACTTCCTATTTCCGACATTTTTGAGGTCGGAATTTCGATTTCCGAAAAAATTTAGGAAGTTAGAATTCCGATTTCCGAAATTTTTGATAAAAAGTTGGAAATTTCGGAAATTTCGGAAATTTTTTTGAATTTTTTTTTTCAAAAATTTTAAGATTTTTGTACAATTTTTGTTAATAAATTGCACTGACATTTTCAAAAAATTTCCCGGCGGCGCCTATCGGCACCGGCCGGACCCTAAAAATCCTTAATTTTGTAAAATTTGCTCACAATCGCAAAATAAGGCACGAAAATCCCGAAAAAGGCAAAAAAAAGCATAAGAAAAGTAAACGTAGAAGCCTCAAACCAAGAGGAAAATGTGTTATCTATGCTTACTATATAAAAACTAGTGCGCAGAAAAAAGGCATATGCCTCAAAAGTCGAGCTCGACTTATAAAGCCAAGATAAAGAAAGTCTTTGTAAGAATAGACATGATCAAATTTATTGCTGTTTATTAATGAGCCAGGCGCTTTATAAATTGACTAATCTGACTGGAGTAATTGCCAAAAGTCCTAAGAAAATATTTTTGTCATTGCTAAAGACATTTATAATAGTAAAAAAATTCATTCACTGTCATAATATCCGCTGTCCAATTGTCCGCTTCTGTCCAAATGTTCGGTCACGCATAGGTTTCTTTATGCGTTAACATTAATCATTGAAAATTTTTCAATTGGGTACCTCAAAACTTGTTAATTTTAGATATTTTTTCTTGCAATACGGTAGAATATTATTTTTGAGATGTCCAATTTTGACACCCTCTCTTGCTTCATGTACCCACATTTAAAGGGCAACTCGATAGAAAATTTTGTGCTCTTTCCAATTGGTCTGTATAATTTTTACAGACAAATTTCCAGTCCCCTAAAAAATTTTTGTGCCAACTTAGTTTTTTGATAAATATTTTGTTTCTATATTATTGCATCACCAAAAATGGGAGTTGTTTGTTCTTGTTATCGTGAAAAATTTAAAATCAATATCCCACCCCCCCCCCCCCTCACTTCACTTTTTAATTGCCCGTTTTTTGGTTTAACTTGAAATGAAACAAAAAAGCTTCATTTATAATAAATACAATTTTTTTAAGAAGAATTAATTTTTTCCGACATGGAATTCCAAGCATCTCTTCAGAGAGAACGAGAAATTTCCCGTAATATGACTCGGTACCCGTCAACATATTTTGACAAAGACGAGTCATATATCGGGGTGTTTGCCAAACTACCACCTGGTCAAATAACTATCGTGGTTGGTTTGAAATAAACATTGACTAAATATGTTATTAATGGGATATCATTCATATCAAATTTCCAAGGGGGGATTCGATAACGGATAACGAAGTCACCTTCCCGACTATTCTCCCAAGGAAAAAATCAAATATTTTCCATTTAAATTTGGTACCTAAGCAGCATGAATTCATTGATGTTTTAGTCACTCATGGAAATTAATTCCTAGGCACTTATGCTGCAAAACCCCAGAGCCGGGGGCTTCATTCGGCGACACGGCGGCATGACAATTGATGGCAGACGACTCACCGAAGGTCGGCATGTGTGGAGTGAACTTCAGGAGTTCATCAAGGGACTCAACGTGGAGCTCGAGGCGGAGGGTGCTGATCCTGTACATGTTGCTGCGAAATACCATATGAGGATGGCAAGTTTCAATTTTGAATTTATTTATTTATTCCAATAATAAAAAAAGAAAAAGCCTATTTCTGCGATTATTTTATATCACTGTCTCTCGCTATCCCAGTGTTCTTCGCTTTCTTTCTTTCTTTCTCACCTTCAACGTCTCTCTTATACCTTTTCTTCGTCTCTCTCTTTTCTCTTTCTTTTCTCTCTATCCCGCTCTATCTTTTTCTTTGGTGTTCTTTCTCATTTTCTTTGAAAGCATTTGCTATTTCTCTATCTACATATATTTTCCTCCGTCTATCACGAGGGGTATAAATAATATGCACAAAAAATGCCAAATATGCGCATAGAATATGCACTAAAAATCACTCAAATATGTCCTCAAAGCCCTTAAAATGCCCAAATTTGCACTAAAAATCGTCAAAATGTTTTTAACCATCTAAAAGGCCAAAAATTGTGTAAAAATTCTCAATTGTCTATTATCTTCAAAAACACCAAAACAGCTAACAAATAAGAAGCCTTTTTTGACAATTGTAAAAAATTTTGATTTTCGAAATTTATATATATGCAATTCGAGTTTTTAAAATTTTAACTATTTGCTAAAACAAAATTATTTTTTATATAAACAAATTTTTTCAAAATTTTAATTCGCTTTTTTTGCGTTTTCCTTGTGACAATTTTCAAAAAATGGCCGAAAATGCTGTAAAAACCTAAAAATGGCAAAATATGCATTTATTCTCGAAACCCCCAAAAATATGCTTTTATAGGCACTAAAAACCTTCACCAAATCAAAAAATTTTAACGTAAAAAACCTTTTTTTGAGCCCTTTGTTCATAGCATATGCGTAGAAAAAATATGCAAAAGCATATAATTTCTAGCCCTATCTATCAAATATTAATTCTTATCGCTTGCTCGGACCGTCGACCGGACCCGTGTAAACCTTTTTACAGTCGATCACTTACTCCCTCTTCTCAGGTGTATATACATCCATTTTTGGATGGCAACGGGAGGTCCGCCCGTCTCTTGATGTATTACATCTTGAGACGGGAGGGCCGCAAGCACCGCTTTTTCGACCGACCGCAACACGCCGAGTACATGAGGTGCATGAGCGAAAACGACCAGCCTGCTTTTGTAAGAATGGTTAGATCGTTGATTAGACCTTAAACAATTTTGTAATTTGAATTGACATCTTATTTTTGATTTTTTGCTTTTTAAGAATGCGGCATAAATGACAGTCGCTAGCCGACATCGTTTGTGTCCGCTTGTTACCTTTTTGCCTTTTTGTGAATAGTATTAAAAAATGAGTTAGTAGAAAAATTATTCTTAAAAAGTAAAAAATTACATGTTCATTTTATGGCGCGTCAAAACGTTCAAATAAACACTTTAGGATTTTCAATTGCCCTTAAATATGCATTTAAAAATATTTGCTTCCTAATAAAAAAAATTGAAATTTAATTATTTGCACTTGATTTTGAAGAGGATTAAAAAAAAATTTTTCTAAGATCCATAAATTTAAAGGAATAAATTATTTTGCATTTTTAATTTTCCTAATATCTTTTTCCCCTTATGAAAAGAATAATTAAAAATAAGTGAATTTAAGGACGGGTCATTTAAGGATAATTATTTTTGTATTGAAGAATGGGGGCACATATAAGTGTTTAATCGAAATTCCTCGTTAAATTTAAAATTTTTTCAAATCCCTAAAACCGTTAAAATGTCAAAATATGTATTATCATCAATAGGGCTGCTAATTTTATGTAAGAAAATTTGCTAATTTGCGATTTATGTAAATAAAATATGTATAAAAAATGCTAAAATATGTATGAAATATGTATAAAAATCCCCAAATATGTACTAAAATATGTAAAGAAATTTTTTTTTAATGGTTGTTTTGGGAAAAAAAATTCTTCGTAATAAGTGAAATAGGCACAAAATGCCATAAAAGTGACCAAAATAGGCTTAGAATCACATTTTAATATTTCATAAATTAATTTTTGATATATCCTTTTTTTGAAAAAATTCATTTTTTTAGGGATACATTTTCAAAAAAAATTTTAAATTTTTCACAAAAAATTTCTATAAATTCCTAAAAATCCTCAAAATATGTAAAAAAAAAATGAAAATGTGTACGAAAAACTGCGAAATATGTACGAAAAAGTCCAAAATATGTATAAAAATATGTACATATGTAATATGTAGAAAAATCCCGAAATATGTAAAAATATGTAAATAAAAGTCCCAATTTTTGTTCGCAAACACAAAAAAGAAAGTGTTTTTCCTACTAATTAGGCTATGGAGAACCCAGGAAAAAAATATGTATTTACATAAAATTAGCAGCCCTAATCATCAATTATTCTTAAATCCGCTTAATCCCGCCTTCAAAGATTTGTCTTTGTCCTCCCATTATTTCCCTCAAAAACAAATATTTATTTTACTATGCATTCATTCGGCGCTGAACAAATCCCATTAATCTTTCAAGTGCAGCCAATGCAAACACAAAATAATGGACACTTAGAAGTCAGTGTCAAAATATCGGTACTTTTGCACCCGAGGTGCAATTTGACAGCGTCGTGCCGCAGAATTAATGGGGAAGGGAGAGAATGGGGATACCAACAGAAATATGCAACAGAAGTGCCGTGCCCATTTTTCATCCCCTTGGTCAAAACGGACGATGGAAGGAGGCAAAATGCATCATTGAAATGAAATTATCATTTTCACCCTCTCCCTACTCAAAATCCCCCCTGATGCCCTCGACTATTGCATTTATGAGTTGCGCAACCTTCTCGACCACTTTTCCTCCAATCCCACTCACCCTCGGGGGTTGTGTTTGGCCCAAAATGAGAAGGGAGCGGAAGCGACATTAGCCCAGGAAGTACTTGCTCTTGGACATGGACCCGGAGGGTGAGGAGATGAAGCAACTCTCCAAACAGAGTGTGACAAATGCGCGGGACAAAGGCAAAAAGCGGGCGGCCGGTGAGCTCATCCCGTGGACACTTTGCCAACACTTTTTGGTCAGCAATGAAATTGGCGGTCATTTTAGGGACACTGATTTTTTGTTTTGTTTTTTTTGGTGAATGCCTACATTTGGGAGATGTTCGTTTCCTCTTTCCCCAAAAATTAGAACTGAAAGGTTTTAATTTGATATTTCTGGTAAGAAAAATAAAGTAAGATTTTTTCAAAAAGGATTTCCCCAAAAAATTTTTGCAATTTTCAAAAAAAAAATTTGTTTTTTTAAGGTCCAACTTTCAAAAGTCATCGAGGGTTGGTTTTTTTTTGACTATGTTTATAGAACTCTTCAAAAAAAGGCATGTTTCAGGACGACGAATTCCCAACTCTGTGCGGTGCGCGCATTGTCCGCGTCTCTGTCCACCCGAACTTCCAAGGCATGGGCTACGGGTCGCGCAGTTCGCCTCCTGCTCAACTTTTACGGACGGCGGCCTCGGCACATTTCAACAACAACAGCGGCACAATGCCAAAATGGGGATGCCAAAAATAGTGATGGTGCCATTGATGAAGAGGAGGACGAGGAGATGTCGCGGGTCCAACTTGTGGATGTAAGGCCATGCATTTAATTTCTAATTTAAATTTTTAATCCATTGCTTTTTTTGGCAATCCTAATAATCCCTTGTTTTTGAACTGAATTTTTTTTTTTTTTGTTAATTTTTATGTAAGTGTCGAATGACACCATAATAATTTGCTTCCAAAGGGTTCACAAGACCTCACCGTAACCAAAATTTCAAGGGAAAATAGGATAAAAAGACCAAAATTTTCAAAAAAAAAAAATTTTTTTTTCCTGGCGCGCCAATCGGCATTCGCCGCCCTCCTCCCTTTCTTATAATGAAATTTATTAAGAATTGCTTTAAATTTTCAACCGGCCCGTTTTTCTTGAAAAATTTTAATTTTTCAATTTCGTACTGTATTTTTCCTTTAAATACGAGTCATAACCACCATTTTCATTAGGTGTAAGCGCCATCAATGTCAGCTGCTCATTGGTCCGTTCGTTCACCAATTCAAATGGCACAATTGGCATTGGCATATGGGAATTGGTAAAATGTCAAATCATGAAAATATATATGAAAATGTGGCGGCGACCTCCTTGAAATTGTTGATCCATTCAAAGTCGTCATATCCCTTAAAATCGCCCCAAAACAATCGCTTCGATTGGCCATCTTTTTTCGGTGTGTGCAACCATTTGGACAACACTTGGCTTCTTTTTTCTAAGAAAATTCCAAGAAAAAATTGTCAAAAAATAGCAGCGATTTTTTTGGAAAAACTTAAAAAAATTTTTATAAATAATTCACCATAAAATTTCGAAATTTTTTTTCTTCTAATTTTATTAATTTTTAAACACGTTCAATCACTTTTAAAAATTGTGAAAATTACCAAAAATTCTAAAATAACACATTACTGTAATTGATTTATTGCAAATTTCTTCTAATTATTTTTCAATTCAAATTTAAATAAATTGTTTTCTTTTTAATTTCTTGTTTAATTGATAAAAAATACTAATGCATGAACATTCGCAATGGTTTAGGAATGGCATTGATGATGATTATGATGGGGATGATCGGGCTGATCACCAGTATATATAATAACAAATAAATTGTCTTTTTAAATACTTTTTTGGCGCTGTTCAATGCCTCCATTTTGGGATCAGCTTAATCCGAACTGAAAAACTGAAGTGGACGATTAAGAAATGAATTTGTGCAAGAGACGACAAGAAAATGGAAAATCCTTCAGCCTCAATTCGATCAGTTGAACCGTTTCCAACTCTGATCAGAGATTGACTAAATAAAATTCATTTGGTCCCCTTTTTCGGCATTTTCATAAATAAAATATTTACTTTAAATTTTTAAATGGTGCTTAAATCTTAAAATTAAAATGACTTTTTATGGAAGAAATGTTCTCTGATTTTGGGATATTAACTAACGAAATTTGCTTTTATTCTATGAACTTTCCAGGGTATTTGTACTAATTTGTTACCAAATTCATTCTTTTAATTTCATCCCCAAAATTCTTTAAATAATCATGGGAGGCAAAAATACAAAATTTTATACTATATTTAATTTACAAAACAGATTTAAAGCTTATTTTGCCGAATATTCTTGATTTTTTTGGTATGAGCGCGTTTTTGGCTATGCATAATTTTTTTCTTTGCCAACCAGATCCAACATTCTTGGTATCATTAGATAGCCCTAATTGTAGTTCAAAAAAAAACAAACAATAAATAAAATATTTCTATATTCGAACGAATGAATCAACAACATGCGAGAAATAAAAGAGCATCAAATCAAATTCCAATTAGTGAGATCGATCATTTCACAAATATAATTAATTCACTTCCGCGCAATTAGACGATATTTTCGATGCTTTGATCCGCTTATTCTTCTGCTGGTGGCGATAATGGCCTAAAATTAACTGCAATTTTGAATTTTTTAACAATTGAAATGTTTTTTATTGCTCACCCAATGCAATTTGCGTCAATATTAAGCGTAAAATGGACATTGTTCAATTTGTATGCCGAATTTTCGTTTTCCCATTGAATCGCCGCCGTTTCACCATTAATAGGACATCGCTTCATTCTCCATCGGCTATCCCATTTGGTTGCTTTCTCCATTGTCAGCTTCTCATTAGTCAATTCGTTCACCGATTCAAATGGCTCAATTGGCGTTGAACTGAATAAACTGATTTTGTAATTGACTGAAGCAGTGGCACGGAGAAATGTCTAAACAATTGGAAACGCAAATCAATTAGCAGTCTTTTAACCAAAAATGGTTACACCTCTTTGAAACTGTTGATCCATTCGAGGTTGGTGGTGGTTCATAAATAGAGGCACGGCAACGCAATTTCTTCGGACGGCCATCTGTTCTCGGCGTGTGCAACCATTTGGACAACATTTTCCCGGCAGATGTTATTGCATTTGGGCCCATCATCATCATCAACATTTTATGTATTTCATTCAAAATACCATCCTTATGAATAGGGCTGCCAAAAATATGTACAAAAAGTGCTCAAAATATGCACATAATATTTAAGAAAATCCCGAAATATGTAAATAAAAGTCCTGATTTTGTTGGCAAACACAAAAAAGAAAGTGTTATTCCCTTATTTAGACCAGGGGCCCGATGGCCCTGTTAAAGCGCCGGGGGCGCTTTCAAACGGGCCACAAGGCATTTGCTAATCTTTTTTCTAATATATCGGCCCTCGCGATCACGAGGGCCCTCTCTTGCACAAAAAATGCCAAATATGCGCATAGAATATGCACTAAAAATCACTCAAATATGTCCTCAAAGCCCTTAAAATGCCCAAATTTGCACTAAAAATCGTCAAAATGTTTTTAACCATCTAAAAGGCCAAAAATTGTGTAAAAATTCTCAATTGTCTATTATCTTCAAAAACACCAAAACAGCTAACAAATAAGAAGCCTTTTTTGACAATTGTAAAAAATTTTGATTTTCGAAATTTATATATATGCAATTCGAGTTTTTAAAATTTTAACTATTTGCTAAAACAAAATTATTTTTTATATAAACAAATTTTTTCAAAATTTTAATTCGCTTTTTTTTGCGTTTTCCTTGTGACAATTTTCAAAAAATGGCCGAAAATGCTGTAAAAACCTAAAAATGGCAAAATATGCATTTATTCTCGAAACCCCCAAAAATATGCTTTTATAGGCACTAAAAACCTTCACCAAATCAAAAAATTTTAACGTAAAAAACCTTTTTTTGAGCCCTTTGTTCATAGCATATGCGTAGAAAAAATATGCAAAAGCATATAATTTCTAGCCCTATCTATCAAATATTAATTCTTATCGCTTGCTCGGACCGTCGACCGGACCCGTGTAAACCTTTTTACAGTCGATCACTTACTCCCTCTTCTCAGGTGTATATACATCCATTTTTGGATGGCAACGGGAGGTCCGCCCGTCTCTTGATGTATTACATCTTGAGACGGGAGGGCCGCAAGCACCGCTTTTTCGACCGACCGCAACACGCCGAGTACATGAGGTGCATGAGCGAAAACGACCAGCCTGCTTTTGTAAGAATGGTTAGATCGTTGATTAGACCTTAAACAATTTTGTAATTTGAATTGACATCTTATTTTTGATTTTTTGCTTTTTAAGAATGCGGCATAAATGACAGTCGCTAGCCGACATCGTTTGTGTCCGCTTGTTACCTTTTTGCCTTTTTGTGAATAGTATTAAAAAATGAGTTAGTAGAAAAATTATTCTTAAAAAGTAAAAAATTACATGTTCATTTTATGGCGCGTCAAAACGTTCAAATAAACACTTTAGGATTTTCAATTGCCCTTAAATATGCATTTAAAAATATTTGCTTCCTAATAAAAAAATTGAAATTTAATTATTTGCACTTGATTTTGAAGAGGATTAAAAAAAATTTTTCTAAGATCCATAAATTTAAAGGAATAAATTATTTTGCATTTTTAATTTTCCTAATATCTTTTTCCCCTTATGAAAAGAATAATTAAAAATAAGTGAATTTAAGGACGGGTCATTTAAGGATAATTATTTTTGTATTGAAGAATGGGGGCACATATAAGTGTTTAATCGAAATTCCTCGTTAAATTTAAAATTTTTTCAAATCCCTAAAACCGTTAAAATGTCAAAATATGTATTATCATCAATAGGGCTGCTAATTTTATGTAAGAAAATTTGCTAATTTGCGATTTATGTAAATAAAATATGTATAAAAAATGCTAAAATATGTATGAAATATGTATAAAAATCCCCAAATATGTACTAAAATATGTAAATAAATTTTTTTTTAATGGTTTTTTTGGGAAAAAAAATTCTTCGTAATAAGTGAAATAGGCACAAAATGCCATAAAGTGACCAAAATAGGCTTAGAATCACATTTTAATATTTCATAAATTAATTTTTGATATATCCTTTTTTTGAAAAAATTCATTTTTTTAGGGATACATTTTCAAAAAAAATTTTAAATTTTTCACAAAAAATTTCTATAAATTCCTAAAAATCCTCAAAATATGTAAAAAAAAATGAAAATGTGTACGAAAAACTGCGAAATATGTACGAAAAAGTCCAAAATATGTATAAAAATATGTACATATGTAATATGTAGAAAAATCCCGAAATATGTAAAAATATGTAAATAAAAGTCCCAATTTTTGTTCGCAAACACAAAAAAGAAAGTGTTTTTCCTACTAATTAGGCTATGGAGAACCCAGGAAAAAAATATGTATTTACATAAAATTAGCAGCCCTAATCATCAATTATTCTTAAATCCGCTTAATCCCGCCTTCAAAGATTTGTCTTTGTCCTCCCATTATTTCCCTCAAAAACAAATATTTATTTTACTATGCATTCATTCGGCGCTGAACAAATCCCATTAATCTTTCAAGTGCAGCCAATGCAAACACAAAATAATGGACACTTAGAAGTCAGTGTCAAAATATCGGTACTTTTGCACCCGAGGTGCAATTTGACAGCGTCGTGCCGCAGAATTAATGGGGAAGGGAGAGAATGGGGATACCAACAGAAATATGCAACAGAAGTGCCGTGCCCATTTTTCATCCCCTTGGTCAAAACGGACGATGGAAGGAGGCAAAATGCATCATTGAAATGAAATTATCATTTTCACCCTCTCCCTACTCAAAATCCCCCCTGATGCCCTCGACTATTGCATTTATGAGTTGCGCAACCTTCTCGACCACTTTTCCTCCAATCCCACTCACCCTCGGGGGTTGTGTTTGGCCCAAAATGAGAAGGGAGCGGAAGCGACATTAGCCCAGGAAGTACTTGCTCTTGGATATGGACCCAGAGGGTGAGGAGATGAAGCAACTCTCCAAACAGAGTGTGACAAATGCGCGGGACAAAGGCAAAAAGCGGGCGGCCGGTGACCTCATCCCGTGGACACTTTGCCAACACTTTTTGGTCAGCAATGAAATTGGCGGTCATTTTAGGGACACTGATTTTTTGTTTTGTTTTTTTTGGTGAATGCCTACATTTGGGAGATGTTCGTTTCCCCTTTCCCCAAAAATTAGAACTGAAAAGTTTTAATTTGATATTTCTGGTAAGAAAAATAAATTAAGATTTTTTCAAAAAGGATTTCCCCAAAAAATTTTTGCAATTTTCAAAAAAAAAATTTGTTTTTTTAAGGTCCAACTTTCAAAAGTCATCGAGGGTTGGTTTTTTTTTGACTATGTTTGTCGAACTCCTCAAAAAAAGGCATGTTTCAGGACGACGAATTCCCAACTCTGTGCGGTGCGCGCAATGTCCGCGTCGCTGTCCACACGAACTTCCAAGGCATGGGCTACGGGTCGCGCAGTTCGCCTTCTGCTCAACTTTTACGGACGGCGGCCTCGGCACATTTCAACGACAACAGCGGCACAATGCCAAAATGGGGATGCCAAAAATAGTGATGGTGCCATTGATGAAGAGGAGGACGAGGAGATGTCGCGGGTCCAACTTGTGGATGTAAGGCCATGCATTTAATTTCTAATTTAAATTTTTAACCCATTGCATTTTTTGGCAATCCTAATAATCCCTTGTTTTTGAACTTAATTTTTTGTTTGTTTGTTAATTTTTATGTAAGTGTCGAATGACACCATAATAATTTGCTTCCCAAGGGTTCACAAGACCTCCCCGTAACCAAAATTTCAAGGGAAAATAGGATAAAAAGACCAAAATTTTCAAAAAAACAAATTTTTTTTTTCCTGGCGCGCCAATCGGCATTCGCCGCCCTCCTCACTTTCTTATAATGAAATTTATTAAGAATTGCTTTAAATTTTCAACCGGCACATTTTTCTTGAAAAATTTTAATTTTTCAATTTCATACTGTATTTTTCCTTTAAATACGAGTCATAACCACCATTTTCATTAGGTGTAAGCGCCATCAATGTCAGCTGCTCATTGGTCCGTTCGTTCACCAATTCAAATGGCACAATTGGCATTGGCATATGGGAATTGGTAAAATGTCAAATCATGAAAATATATATGAAAATGTGGCGGCGACCTCCTTGAAATTGTTGATCCATTCAAAGTCGTCATATCCCTTAAAATCGCCCCAAAACAATCGCTTCGATTGGCCATCTTTTTTCGGTGTGTGCAACCATTTGGACAACACTTGGCTTCTTTTTTCTAAGAAAATTCCAAGAAAAAATTGTCAAAAAATAGCAGCGATTTTTTTGGAAAAACTTAAAAAAATTTTTATAAATAATTCACCATAAAATTTCGAAATTTTTTTTCTTCTAATTTTATTAATTTTTAAACACGTTCAATCACTTTTAAAAATTGTGAAAATTACCAAAAATTCTAAAATAACACATTACTGTAATTGATTTATTGCAAATTTCTTCTAATTATTTTTCAATTCAAATTTAAATAAATTGTTTTCTTTTTAATTTCTTGTTTAATTGATAAAAAATACTAATGCATGAACATTCGCAATGGTTTAGGAATGGCATTGATGATGATTATGATGGGGATGATCGGGCTGATCACCAGTATATATAATAACAAATAAATTGTCTTTTTAAATACTTTTTTGGCGCTGTTCAATGCCTCCATTTTGGGATCAGCTTAATCCGAACTGAAAAACTGAAGTGGACGATTAAGAAATGAATTTGTGCAAGAGACGACAAGAAAATGGAAAATCCTTCAGCCTCAATTCGATCAGTTGAACCGTTTCCAACTCTGATCAGAGATTGACTAAATAAAATTCATTTGGTCCCCTTTTTCGGCATTTTCATAAATAAAATATTTACTTTAAATTTTTAAATGGTGCTTAAATCTTAAAATTAAAATGACTTTTTATGGAAGAAATGTTCTCTGATTTTGGGATATTAACTAACGAAATTTGCTTTTATTCTATGAACTTTCCAGGGTATTTGTACTAATTTGTTACCAAATTCATTCTTTTAATTTCATCCCCAAAATTCTTTAAATAATCATGGGAGGCAAAAATACAAAATTTTATACTATATTTAATTTACAAAACAGATTTAAAGCTTATTTTGCCGAATATTCTTGATTTTTTTGGTATGAGCGCGTTTTTGGCTATGCATAATTTTTTTCTTTGCCAACCAGATCCAACATTCTTGGTATCATTAGATAGCCCTAATTGTAGTTCAAAAAAAAACAAACAATAAATAAAATATTTCTATATTCGAACGAATGAATCAACAACATGCGAGAAATAAAAGAGCATCAAATCAAATTCCAATTAGTGAGATCGATCATTTCACAAATATAATTAATTCACTTCCGCGCAATTAGACGATATTTTCGATGCTTTGATCCGCTTATTCTTCTGCTGGTGGCGATAATGGCCTAAAATTAACTGCAATTTTGAATTTTTTAACAATTGAAATGTTTTTTATTGCTCACCCAATGCAATTTGCGTCAATATTAAGCGTAAAATGGACATTGTTCAATTTGTATGCCGAATTTTCGTTTTCCCATTGAATCGCCGCCGTTTCACCATTAATAGGACATCGCTTCATTCTCCATCGGCTATCCCATTTGGTTGCTTTCTCCATTGTCAGCTTCTCATTAGTCAATTCGTTCACCGATTCAAATGGCTCAATTGGCGTTGAACTGAATAAACTGATTTTGTAATTGACTGAAGCAGTGGCACGGAGAAATGTCTAAACAATTGGAAACGCAAATCAATTAGCAGTCTTTTAACCAAAAATGGTTACACCTCTTTGAAACTGTTGATCCATTCGAGGTTTGGTGGTGGTTCATAAATAGAGGCACGGCAACGCAATTTCTTCGGACGGCCATCTGTTCTCGGCGTGTGCAACCATTTGGACAACATTTTCCCGGCAGATGTTATTGCATTTGGCCCATCATCATCATCAACATTTTTATGTATTTCATTCAAAATACCATCCTTATGAATAGGGCTGCCAAAAATATGTACAAAAAGTGCTCAAAATATGCACATAAATATTTAAGAAAATCCCGAAATATGTAAATAAAAGTCCTGATTTTTGTTGGCAAACACAAAAAAGAAAGTGTTATTCCCTTATTTAGAACCAGGGCCCGATGGGCCCTGTTAAAGCGCCGGGGGCGCTTTCAACACTGGGCCAGCAAGGAACAGTTGACTAATGCTTTTTTGGCGCTAAAGGTACTCACTCGGCCGCTTCGCGGCCTCGTACGGCCTTCGGCCCCTCTCTCCACGCTCCCCCACTCCCCCCCCCCCCCCCCCCTCATCCACCTTCTCCTCTCTCTCCTCTCCCTCCTCTTCCCCCCTCCCCCCTTCTTCCACCATCTCCTGTCTCTCCCCTCCCCCCTTCCTTCTCTTGCCCCCTCCCCTTCCACCCTCCCCCCCCTTCCTTCGCTTCCCCCCTCCCCTTCCACCCTCCCCTCCCCACTCACCTTTCCCCACCCCCCTTCCTTCTCTTCCCTCCCTCCTCTTCCCCCCTCCCCCTTCTTCCACCATCTCCTATCTCTCCCCTCCCCCTTTCTTCTCTTGCCCCCTCCCCTTCCACCCTCCCCCCCTTCCTTCGCTTCCCCCCTCCCCTTCCACCATCCCCTCCCCACCCACCTTTCCCCCCCCCCCTTCCTTCTCTTCCCTCCCTCCTCTTCCCCCTCCCTCTTCTTCCACCCTTTCCTCTTTCCTCTTCCCCCCTCCCCCCTTCTTCCACACCCTACCCCTTCCTACCCCTTCTTCCACCCTCTCCTCTCTCTCTCCTCTCCCTCCTCTTCCCCCCTCCTCACTTCTTACACCCTCTCCTCTCTCTCCCCTCCCCCCTATTTTTTCAAAAATTTTACAAAGTTGTGCTGAAAGTTGTATGCAAAAATGAATGAAAGTTGTTTATAAAATTGTAAAGTTGTTTGGAAGTTGTACAGAAAGTTGTATAAAAAGTTGGCTGGCTTCAGTGCAAAAATGCCAAGTACCAATCTTGAGTTCGGCATAATAAACGATGCCAATTCGAACCTAGGTGATCTTTTTAGGCATAACGAAGAATTCCTAATGTGTTAATTTTCCCGATAACGCAAAAAAAAAAAAAAAAAATTCGCCAGATTCTAAGCCTGCACAAAAGTGCCAAGTACCGATCTTGAGTTCGGGATCTTAAACCAAGCTAATTCGAACATAGGTGATCTTAATAGCTATAGACAATAATTCCTAGTGTGTTATTTTTCCCACTATTGCTTTGGCATGTTTTCATAGAAGCACGCAATTTTCTATACAACTTTGTAAACACAACTTTCACCCAATTTACAACATTATATACAACTTTCATACATTTTTGTATACAACTTTCAGTGCAACTTTTAAAATTTAATACCTTTTTTTAAAAAGAATTTGCGAACATAAATACAGTATGCATGCTGGGCTATATGTATAAGGATTACCTACTTTTGAATTAATAAAATTTAAACTTTAAAAGCTGTACTGAAAGTTGTATAGAAAGTTGAAAAATTTGTCGAAAGTTGTTTGAAAGTTGTATAGAAGGTTGTACAGAAAGTTGTATTAAAAGTTGAGTGCTTCAGTGAAAAAAATGCCAAGCACCGATCCGATTTCACAAAAAAAAATTCACTCAGATTCTAAGCCTGCACAAAAATGCCAAGTACCAATCTTGATTACGGCATTATGAATCATGCTGAATCAAACGTAGTTGGTCTTTAAATACTTATTCAATATTTCCTAATGTGTTAGTTTTCCAAATTTCAATCCAAAACCTCCCTGAATCCCTGCGTATACCCCTAAGCTGGATTTTGAAAATCATGAGGAAAAATATTCGAATTTTTCGGATTCCGGTATCATTCATACCTCAATTCAGACACAAGCTATAAAGACGTACAATAGCTCATTCGAACCGCCAGAATGTCGAAATTTATCCGCCAAAACATTTTATTCCCGATTTCGGCACTTCCCGACCCGCTACAGTCCATTTTTTGACCCATGGTCGAAAATTTTACCAAAAAATTTCAAAAATTTTCTGAAGAAACCTTTTTCTATTTAGACCTTTAAAAAAATACTTTTCACCATTCGATAGGAAATCCTTAAAAAACATCTGTTCTGTTTTGTTTGAAGCCGATGCGAGCAAATCCTGAAGAGTTATTCAAGGAATCTCAATTCAAGTCCGATTTTTCCCTTATAGAGTGAACCAGGGCCCCAAGGGGCCCTGTGAAAGCGCCGGGGCCGCTTTCAACACCGGTGCCAGCATGGCACAGATTTGTCATATAATAGGATAAATAAGCTTAAGGTACTCGCTCGGCCGCTTCGCGGCCTCGTAGGGGGCCTTCGGCCCCCTCCCACCCCCTCTCCCCCCCCCCCCCCCCCGCTCCCCCCACCCCGCTTCCTAATTTTTCTGCGCTTAAGGTACTCACTCGGCCGCTTCGCGGCATCGTAACCTTTTTCTATTTAGACCTTTAAAAAAATACTTTTCACCATTCGATAGGAAATCCTTAAAAAACATCTGTTCTGTTTTGTTTGAAGCCGATGCGAGCAAATCCTGAAGAGTTATTCAAGGAATCTCAATTCAAGTCCGATTTTTCCCTTATATAGGGAACATGGAAAAGTCAGGAAAAAAAATTGTGTTTACATAAAATTGGCAGCGGCACTTTAATTATCCCATGGCATTTTACGCGCCCCTTGGCATTTTAGGCGTCCTATGACATTTTACACTTCCCATCACATTTTTTCATCCCTATTTATGCGTCCGAACAACAATTTAGCGAGTCATGGCATTTTACGCGTTCAATGACATTTTACGCTTCCCATTTTGGTCTCTATTTATGCGTCAGAACAACAATTTAGCGGGGGCGGAGTCGTTATTTTAAAAAACATCAAAATGATTGATGAAAAATTATTTATAACTTAGCTCAAAAGCAACCAAGTTTTTCATTCTTGATATCATTCGTTAAGTGTTCTCTACCAGACTACCTACAAAATTAAAAAAAAATTTCGTTAAGTTTCAAAAAAGTTATGGTTAGAGGAACTCAAAAAAACCTTGTTTTTCGAGCATCTTTGGCCCTAACTTTTTTGAAACTTAACGAAAATCATATTATGGAACTAGCACCAATTTAGCGACCCATGGCATTTTTTTTAAATTATTAAATGTTTGTTTCATTGAAGTAGTTGGAAAACGAAAAGGAGAAAAAGGGAAAATAAAAAGAGTAATTTTATAAAAAAATTGATAGAAAAAGAAAAAAAATATGAACAAAAGATTAGTCCGTCGGCGAGTCGTACTGTCAAATGACTTTTTTTTTTGCTGACTATAAATGGCCTTAAAATGACTTAAAAAATGTTCTAAACTTTGTTTGAAGCTTCTACATGCATTTGTTTGTGACTTTTTTTGACTTTTTTGCGTTTTTGTGACTTTTTTCATGACTTTTTCCACTTTTAAAGGCAAAATTTGACTTTTTGTGACGAAAATTCCGAAAAATAAGTCACTTTTCGAGACGGAACTGAAATTTTTTATACCATAAGACTCAAATGACGGGACTGAAAACAAAAAAAAATAAAATAAAAATCTGGCGGTGTAACACTTTTGAATATTTTTTTTTCTCGTTAAAATTAGTCGTTTTTAAATTACGTTCTTCGAAGAACGTTTAAAACGGCTTTTGGGTTTAATTACATTTGGCTAATTTTTCAGGGACAGAATTTGGCGATTTGGTCCACCATCATCAGTTATAAGTAGAGATCGGCCTGGACCTGGATCCAGGCCTGGATTTTTCCTGGATCCAGGTCCAGGTCATTTTTCGGCAACCTGGATTTTTCCTGGACCTGGATTTTCCTGGATTTTTGTCCAGGAAATCCAGGTCCAGGTCCAACATGGAATCCAGGTCCAGGTCCAGGCTTTTTTCAAAATACCGATCTCTAGTTATCAGATTGTGCAACCGTTTGGACAGAATTTGGATAGCCGAATTTGCATTTGGTCCATCATCAGTTATCGTTAGGGTTATAAGTTGTATGCACTAAAAAATGCTAAATATGCGCATAAATATGCACTAAAAATCCCCCAAATATGCCCTAAAAAACCGAAAAATGCCCAAATATGCACTAAAATATGCCTTAAAAACTGCCAAAAATGGCTTTTAGCCCTCAAAAAATGCCAAAAATTGTGTATAAATTAAGAATTGACTTTTAAAACACCAAAACAAGGGCTAAGGAGCATTTTTTAGACAGTTGCAAAAATATTGAATTTCCAAATTTGTAAATTTTTATTATATGCTAAAACAAAATTACATTTTTACATATATAAATTTTTTTTCCAAAGCCGTGCCACCACTTCTGTCAGTTACAATATTCAACTTTATTTTCGTATGGAACCAACGCCAATTGAACAATTTGAATTGGTGAATGGACGTACGAAAGAAAAGCTGACACTGAAATATAGCGGAGAATACAATGAACCATTTTATAATTGGCTGTTAAAACGGTGCCCAATTGGGGAGACGGCGACGGCGCCAGTTAAGTGGAAAGACCGCGAAAATTCGGGTGCCAATTTTAACTATATCAGGTTTTGCATGCCAATTATTCGGGTGCCAATTTAAACAATATCCGGTTTTATCTGTGGCATGCCAATTATTCGGGTGCCAATTTAAACAATATCCGGTTTTATCTGCGGCATGCCAATTATTCGGGTGTCAATTTGAACAATATCCGGTTTGAGTTGTGGGATATAAATTATTGCATTGGGCGAGCAGCAAAAGCAATTTTTGATTGTCGAAAAATAAAAAATGAAAATAATTTTAGGTCATTGTCACCATCAGCGGAAGAAGAAAAAGACGAAGCGGATCAAAGCAACGGAAATTAATTATATTTGAGAAATGATCGATCTCAATTTGTTGTGCTTAGGCAACGAACAGGTAAAATTTGGTAGTTTTTGAGCAAAATTATAATCAACTGATCGTTTGTCGCCATTTTGAATAGTGAATTATATTTGGTTTTCTTAATCAATGTTTCAACCCACTTATTGTTAGTGGTAATTTGGATAACAAATGGTTTCATAGCTTTTGTTGTCTAATCTTAATTTTTTATGAATTTTTTAAAATTTTACACCTATTTTATCTATTTTTCCGAACTTCTTGTTGATCAATTTTTTTCTGATCACAATTTTTCAATGTTTTATAATTCGGTGGCGGTGCCCGCGGCGGTGGTGGCGGAAGGCATAAGTGAATATGAGAAGGACAGAAGACACAAATGATGATGGAATGAACACAGACAGTTCTTCAAATTGACCAGACGGAACGGCGGCGAATGAATAAATGATTTATTTGTGGGGGGTTCCTGTGATTTTTTACATGTTTACAAAGTTTTGTGTTTATATTCGCTTTTGTGTGTGAGCTGTTGATTTTTTTCCATTCCATCTCCTAATTTATTGCTGACAAATGGAAAAAAACAACATGGATTTATCTTCTTTTAAATTCGAAATTTGTTAAAATTTTAATTCGGGGTACCGACCTTCTGATATAAGTCTGGTTTTTGTGTACTATTTTTGTATGTGCAAATTCGATTTTATTGGAATTCATCGGCGAGATAGCGACGGTCCTAAGGTTTAAGATTTTCGGACATTAGGGGTGGGGGGGGGGGTGGTATCAGCTGGAGGGTCCACTGCGTTTGGGCGCGCGCGTTTGGGCGCTCACGTTTGGGCGCGCTCGTTTGGGCGCCAGCATGTTTTTCCACTATAGCTTTCTATAACTTTTTTTCAATATCATCCAAATCCAATATTGTTGGTATCATTCGAAAGCTTAATGCATTTAGAAACTTTTTCTAAGCTATTGCTTCACGATTAGACAAATACGAAAAAAGTTATATATGAAAATTGCGAAAAAGTCGAAATTTTCAAGTTTTTTCTCAATAAAATTTTTTCCAGGCTTGAAAAACTTTTCGTTTTTGGTAAGGCTAATAGAGCATGATAAGATCTTTCGAATGATACCAAGATTGTTGGATTTGGATGCCAAAGAAAAAAGCTTAAGTGGAAAAACGAGCTGGCGCCCAAACGAGCGCGCCCAAACGTGAGCGCCCAAACGTGAGCGCCCAAACGCGCGCGCCCAAACGGGTGGGTCCCCAGCTGGAAAAATAAAAAATTCTCTTAAAAATGGGGGGAGGGGATATACCTGCAATTTATAACAAGCTTGATTTTTATCGTTTACCTCGCACAAATATATAATCAAAAAAATAAAAAATTGTGAGAACAGAGAGTTACCGATGCATGACGCAGGGAGGGAGAGAAAGGAAGTGAAAAATAATTGGCAGGGAAGAGACGACGGAGACAAGGAAATTGAGAGAGAAGAAAATGAACGGATGCACAAAAAATTGGGAAAAATATTTTTAATTGACCGATCAATTAGTGTGTGTTTAATGATGGGTCGGTGGGTCCGCAGAATTTTTGTCCCTCTCCGCCGACTCATAAAACGGTGGCCAACTTCCTCGCAAATTCGGCGTCCATTCACCTATGTAAGTGATATGATGAAAATTGATTTTATTAATGGTCAAAAAATTAATAAATTGAATTTTCGGGATTGATTATTGACATGTTCTAAAATTTTTGTTCATTTTAAATATTGGAGGATAGATGAAAGCCACCGATTTTTTCAAAAGAAGAAGGTTGAGCAACAGTCTCGAGGTCCTCCCGTTGGCATCGCCGAAGGGATGAACGTCGAGCTAAAAGAAAAGAATTTTTTTTTTACAATTCAGCTAACGTATATTAATTTTTTGAATGGTGAAAAGAGCCACATTTTTGAGCGATATTCAAACCTAAGAAATTGTTTGAAAATTTTTTTGAATTGGCCAATGCCTAAAAAACAAATCGGCATCTGACGGACTCCGATTTGGGATGATAGAATTCATGCAGGATTTTTTTAAATCTACCATTTAGACAATCTTAACAATCAAACTTTTGCTCAAAAAAGCCAAATTTTACATTTTGTGTAAATTTTTTTTTTTATATTTTAACTCACAAAATGCAGGTGAAAGATGATCGGTTTCTTCGTGAAGAACTCCTTGGTTTCGGCCTTTTCCAACGCTTCTCCGATTTCCTTGACTAAATCAGCATCGCGCCGGGCACAAGCGCCCACCCCATGCACGGATTATCTCCCACTTGCACGTTGTGTTTTCGAAAGTCGCTCGGTTCTTGAGATTGAAATGCAATCTGATGCAAGTCATGAAGAACCTCAAAATGGAACATAAATTATCCATTTTGGGGGCTATGTGGGTCGCTAGTTCACGCATATGACCTTAATTCTGACCAATTTCGAAGCGGACCATATTCGAGCAAGAAAGTCGAAAAATTAATTTCACATTTGTTTTCGAACCCAAATAAAAATGGCCTTTATTGGTGTTGCCATGCTTTTTGGTTATTTTTGGCTTTCTAATTAATTTTAAAACAAAAGTGCCAATTTTTCTGATCACCGAACCGAAAACCCCAATTTATTTTCCGCCGGAACACCAATTCCCCAGTATCATCCAAAATAGAATAAACAGATTAAACTCACTTCAATTGTAATTTGATTTTGGATCAAGTCATCGCGCTCTTTAAGGGTTCTCAGCAGCACTTCGTCATACTGAAACGGTGAATTCTCCCCCACGTATTGTTCCATGTCTCTAATCTTTGCCAGGAGCGTCCCGGGGTCCTCATGCCCGCCAGCGCTTCCTGACGATTCCCTTTTTTTCTGCAACGAATGTAATTTATTAACTTTTTCATATAAGTTTATTAAACTTAACTTAAAAAAACACGTGAAATGAGTGCCAAAGGAAAATGTGCCAATGAAAAACTGAAATACACAATTATTAAACGAATGAATTAATTTTAGAAAATAAAACATGATTAGAACACAATAGAAAATAAAATCGAAAAATTAATTTTAACTATGATTAGTATTGTGAACATTTATTGCGTGATTGGATTAATTATGGCGCAAGTAAAAGGAAGGATGACGAGAAAGTGATGGAAAAAGGGTGTGTAAACACACTTTCAAAAAACAAGATGCGTGTCAATAAATAGAGAATGCAGGCAAAAAAACATTTCTCTCATTTTGGAGTACTATTTCTTTACAGAGATAGAAAAAACTTAAAAAATGACGATTTTTGAAAATTATTTTAGGTTTTCGATTGGTACCATATTCGTCAGGTTTTGATCGTTTTAAAGGGGGGGAGTACAGAAAAAATAGGGCGGGCAAAGAGAGGCAATGAAACAGAATCGCAAAGAGACAAAAGAAAAAAGGGGGAGCAAATTGGAAAGGAAATTCGAAGCAAAATTGGAGGAGAGAAAGGCGGGCAGGAGATGGACAAAATGGCGGAAAAATTGAGGGGGGGGGCAAAGTCCATTTTGCAAAGGAAGGAAATGAAAAGGCGAACAAATAGTGTGGGAAGCAGACATTGGCAATTGACAAAAATGGGGAAAAGTGGAAGGACAAAAAAAGGGGCCGGAAAAAGTTGGGCTTCAATTTGGGTTTCGATCACCACCGCTTCCACGAAAAGACTGATAATCAATGAGCATCATTATTTCCTTAAAAAATAATTTAAAAAATTTTATTGAATAACAAAAAAGGAAAGTCCAATTTATGGGGATGGGGAAGGTAGGTCATTGAATTTTTGGACGTGGAAAAGTTGGGTGTGATTTGCTTTTTCGGACAAATGTTCTCCAGTGGTTACCTTTCAAAATATTAGCGCATGGGCGAAAAAACAGGATTTTATAACGCTTTGCGCCAAAAAATGGCAAATGTTCGCCATTTTGGCGCCTTATTTTCAAAAAATTTTTTTTTTTAAATCGTGCCCGGCGGTGCCGATAAAGTGCCGCATGGGAAAACATAAAGTTATAGAATTTCAAAGAATTTTGTGGCTATTGGAAAATTTTTTTCATTTTTGGAAATTAGCAAGGAATTACGTGTCCCATTTTTATTACACATTTATCAACAATAATTTTTTTGACTGACCACGCCAATTGCAAATGCTTAGGTGGCGAACAAAATTTTGACGTAGCCCACTGGAAGAACAGCTCGACCAACGACTTGACAATAGGCAAAATGCCGGAGTGATGGACTGGCAAAGCCTCGCTTGCACAGCTTCTGCATCAGCAACACCTAAAGGCACACAAAAAAATTAATGGCATTTTTCAGTAAATGATGGGACGGAAACCCGGAAAAAACGAAAACTGAGACCCAAATTAGAGTAAAAACAATGAGCCTAGGTGGCTCCTGGCCCAAAAATAGTGGTCAAAACATTGGAAAATGTTGGAATTCGCCGGTGTAAAAGTATGATAAATTCCTCCGAGTAATTCTTCCAACATCAGAGAAAAATTAAGCCAAAATAAAAATTTTTGTCTGGTTACGCCCTTGGACCTATTTTTGTTTTTCAAAAAATCAAGGACACCTCACAATCCGTACGCTGATGGCACCGATAAAAGCACCATCATTATATTTATTTTTTATTGTTTTTAATTAAATTTGAAAAACAAATTTTGCCATGAAAAACGGGGACGGGACGGATGACCTGCGGCAACAATTTGTCGGTGCCCTTCAACCGGTCAATGCATTTGGTGAAGAAGCGGTGGAAGGGCCGACTTCGCCTTCTCCGTGGTCATGTCCACCGATTAGAGCAGTTGCGCGGTGTCGTCACAGCCGTCGCCCGAAAAAACAAACACAACCTGAGGGAAAAGGCATTAGAATTCGAATTTGACACCGGATTTTAATTTTGAAATTTTAAAAATATTGTAAATTAAAATATACATAAAAAAGGTGGGGAGGGGGGGGGGGGGGGTCGACAAAATTTTTGCGAAGGGGGTCGGCCGCCGATATATTTCAATTTTTGCGATTTTGAGCAACCTTTTTAAGAAAAATTGGGATTTTTAGGGCGCGGCGGTGCCGATAGTACCGCCGGGAAAATTTTTTGGACTTTTTAATAACTGCAAGAAGATCTGCACGGACACTTTGGTCCGTCAGCTCTTTGCCCAAGTTTTCTTGGGCTGTCTCAATGTACATCTTGAGACGCACCACCATTGGTGCAATGGAGATGCGCAAGAGCTCACTCATTGCTCTTACCGGTCTACCTCAGTTCGGCTCCGGCACGGTTCGGCCCCAGCATATTTTTGACTATAACTTTTTTCTTTGCCAACCAAATCCAATATTGTTGGTATCATTCGGTAGCCCTATGTGTTCTCTATTAGTCTGCAAAATTTGAAAAAAATTTCGTTAAGGTTCAAAAAAGTTATGGTCAAGAGTTCAAAAAACCAAATTTTCCAACTTTTTGGCTCGAAATTTTTTTAAACTGAATAATTTTTTTTTTGAAATTTTGCAGGCTAATAGAGCATCTGAAGAGCTCTCGAATGATACCAATAGTGTTGGATTTGGTTGAGAAAAAAAAAGTTATAGTGCAAAAAGATGCTGGGGCCGAACCGTGCCGGGGCCGAACTGAGCCGGTCCGGCTCTTACGCTTGATGAAAACGCAATAAACCCCTTTGGGTTGTGCGTTTGATCCAAGCGCTACGGCTGCGCTTTGGATTGGTGTTTGGTTGGAGGGTAGGCTTACGACTGGAAGCCGACCCCTACGGGGCTCCAATTTTGTGGGCAAAAAGCCACAAAAATTTGCACTTCCCGGCAGAAGGGGAAGCAGACTCTCCCGGCAGAAGGGGGGAGTCTTTTAAGCTGAATGAGTTTCTGTCCAAAAAGACAGAAACTCACAAAAGTCCAAAGGGACTAATTAAAGGAGGAAATTCCTCTCCTTTATCGAAGGGACAATTTGGAAGGAGAAATTCTTCTCCTTTCCTTTGGTAAGCCTTTTCTGACCCGACGGGGGTCAACGGCTTAATGGTCTGTATTAAAGGGCTCCTGAATGTCCCTTTTACAGACAGAGAAAAGACTGAGACCTTTTTCTTTATCTTTATTCAATTTACACAATTACAATTTAATGCAAATTGCTTGGACAGAAAACTGTCCGGCTGACTTAATCAAGAATTGATCAGTCAATTGACTTATCCCAAAATGAACAAGTAGTGACTTGCACAAACATGAACAAGTGAAGAAAATGGAGAATGGGCCGGGCTTTTATACCCTCACAAATCAATGGGGGGCGGGGCCAGGCACGTGAAAAATGTGCACAAGCAGATGGAGAAAAATCCATTAAAAATGATGACTCATAGCGAAAATATGGAGAAAAGAAAAGATGAGTCATAATTAAAGGAGCGAGCGAAGGGAGAAAATTGATCGACGAAAAGGAATCAAAAAATAAAAGAAATTTCAAAGAAATTGTGTCGCTTTTGGCGACAATCAGTATGTAAAATTTGGTGTAGATTTAACAAGCAGAAAAAAAGTTAAACAGAATGAAGTAAAAGTTGTTTTTTACATAATTAAAATGAAGAGATAGTACGCCAAAGTGAGAGAAATTACAAAGAAAAAGAGAAACGATGAGATAGTACTAGGCTTTTCTCTGCACAGTGGAGTTGACCCATAGTGCCAATGGCATTCCGAATTCGCCTGCCCAAGTCGGCTAGCACCATTTCGGAACCGTTTTACAACAGATATTACACAATATTATAGATTATAGGCTGCAGAAAATCAAATGCGAAAAAAAAAATTCTGAAAATTAAGCGCAATTTTTTCGTGGATCAACACGGCGACGGCGAGTCAATTTTGGACTCCCAGTGCAAATAAGTTTATTATTATTTAGTAATCATAACGCCATAACTTTGCAAAACTTAAAAAAAAAATTTTTTTGGGATTTCCGATTTCCCCTTGTAAAAACGCAAGAGCCGATCTCGGGTTAAAATAACTTTCAAAAAATAAACAGGGATTCGATAGAGGGGGAAATTTTGAAACGAAACGACGACTTTTCAATGACATTTTCCTTGGCCCAATCCGTCCGTCCGTTCTTTTTCCCACCACCCCTCCGCGACGGTCATTTGCATCTTTTCCCTTTTTCTTCCACTCTCTCATTTTTCTGTATTCTCTCTGCACTTTGCATCTTTTCCCTTTTTCTTCCACTCTCTCATTTTTCTGTATTCTCTCTGCACTCCCATTTATTTGTTTTAACATCCCCGTTAATCGTTAATGTTTTTGCCATCCATCACCTTATCTGCTGGTGTGTCCATCCATTAACTATTTCCTTGTTCTATCTCTTCCGCCCTCTCATTTTCATATACTATTTCTCTTGTTTTTGTATCCCATCCCATCCTCTGCCCTTATTCTTCTTATTGCCCATTGCCTTCGCAATGATTGCCCCCTTTTTCTTATTGACCTTTTTATTCATTCTTTTTCCCTTTAATGAAGTTTTTGTGTTGGATTTTTTATAAAAGAATCTGCCTCATTTCACATAATTTTTTCCACTTTTTGCTAATGTTAGATAACTTTAAATCCGTCGAAATCTTCTCTTATAATTTGCCTCAACAAAATGTCTGACAACCCAAAAGAAGGAGAGGAAAAAATGGCAAAAGCAATGTAAAATTAAAATGCCAATTTTCAATTTCAATTTAAATTTTCAATTTAAATTTAAATTTTGTTTTCCTTTTTCTCAGTTTTATGTGCGCCGATTGTTGGCTCAAAGTGTTCGATTTCCTTGCGCCTTCTCAACTTGGCCTCGGAATTGCGCTGATCAGCCACCGATTTAACTATTACGTGAAAGAACACTTCAAAACGCGCAAATGGGCATTAGGAATTATTCGAATTCAAAGCAAATTTGGTAAGTTTTTCTTACATGAAAATTTATATAAAAAAAATCAAGTACTTGATGAAAAATCATAGACAAAAGCAATGATTTTTCGAATTCGGAGCTCATTTGTCAGATCCGTAATCAGCGTATTTTTTTACACTAGAAAACTTAAAAAAAAAATTTTTGGCAATGGTAAAGAACATTGGTCCCGCAACAAGAAAATATTTTTTTTTAATTTGAGAAATTATTTTTAGGGGCAATCCGAGGTGCTGAGCACGAATCTAACATTGTTTTGGCTTTATTTCGAACCTCGAACCTGGATTCGAACATTTTTCGGAAATTTAAAATCTTGATTTTTTTTTTTACAAAAGTTGCATGAACGGGCGTTGATTTATTTGCAGACCAATATGTGTTAGAATCCGGGTTAGGAGTTCGAAATAGAGCAAAAAGATTGTTAGATTCGTGCTCAGCACCTCTTTTATCCCTAAAAATAATTTTCTAAAATTTAAAAAAAAATAAATATTTTTTTCGGGACCAATGTTCTTTATTACCATTGCCAAAATTTTTTAAATTTCTTTTTCGCCGGGACACCAATTCGCGAGTATTACCGCAACATTGGAGATTATTGCGCAAAAGAAATGGAAATTGCCAATTACCGATGGAGACCGATGCCAATTCCGCAGATTCAAATGCCACGCAATGTCATCGGATTCAAATGCATCGAGATCAAGTAAAAATCCCGGACTCAAATTCGAACATCTGGTCGGAAGTCAAAAATTCTCAAAAAAACTTTAATGAAGTTTATAAGCAGATAAATTATTTAATTGATCCCGTTTCAATGGAATAGCTGTGATCTGGAAAGTCAAAAATGGCTTGAAATCGGAAAAATTTTTGAAAAAAATTCCTAGGGGGTTGGAAAATTTTTTCTGGAAAAAATCAGCATATACATCTGAAAGAGCACGAAATGCTCTACAATATGCAAAAGACCGCAAATCTCTACGACTTATACCGTTTGAGGTATGGGCACTTCAATTTCGGTGTCTACAAAAAGTACTGTATTTCTTAAGAAAATAGTGCATTTTACAGTAGAGATGATCAACGTCAAAATTGAAGTGCCCATACCTCGGCGACTCTAAGTCGTAGACCCAATATTCAAAAGGCAATTGTGTAGAGAATTTTCTACTCCTTATGATAGGCCTACTCAAATTTTCCAGAAAAAATTTTCCAACCCCCTAGGAATTTTTTTTCAAAAAATTTCCCGGTTTCAAGCCATTTTTGACTTTCCAGATCACCATGAAGGAGTGGTCTGATCAATTTGCTGTAAACAACTTTTTTGATCAGCATCAAAAGTTAGCCTAGCAAGAATTTTTTCAGAATTTTTGGCCCACTAAATATTGAATTAAAGCAAATGAAAATTTTTATTATAAACATATGACCACCCGAAAATGGAGTATGTCAGACAAAGTCAAATATAATTCGGGCATCAACCGGTATTTAGCTTAATGTTTGGTATCATTGGAAAGCCCATTAAAAATGCTACAAAACGGTTAAGATTGTAGGCCTATAAAAGAGCTTACTAAAATTTTATTAAAAATTTTCGGAATCAAAAAATATTATAAACATATGACCATGACTGTATTGTTGATCATATTTACTTGGTAAAAAAAGTTTGAGAATTTTTCACTTTCAACCAAATATTCGAATTTGAGTCCGGGACTCTGAATTGGTCAAAATGGAGGTCGGATTCATAATCAGCGCCCTCGAAAACCCTTGAAACATTTTTATACGAGTTTGAAAAAAATATATATATTTTTTTTTGTGGCGTACCAACTCAAAATGGCCAATTTTTTAAAAATGATTACAATTTGTACCCATTCGTTTTCACAGATACATAGACCGCAATGCCATCGCTTTTCTTCACCATTTTCGTCGTCTGTTCGATGTCTGTCCAATCACTTTGTTCATTTGGACAAGGAATGACAACATTTTGCAGTTCGTCTTGCACAACATTTGGCCAATGATCGGAAAAAACATCAATGGCATCCATTTGCCGGTCGACTTTTTTCATCGTCTGCGCCAATCCGTCCCGCCAATTCTCAACGAGTGTCCATCGCTTCGCGTTTTCGCCTCTTTTTTTGACTACTTTTCCACCGAATTTCCTGCCGATGACAGTGCCGCGGCATCGGATGGCCAAGCGGTGGTCAAATGGCTTTTTACTCCCCGTCCGGACGGTGAGCCAAAGGTGTTCAAGTGCTTGTTGCTGAAGGATGATGCGAGTTTGGTGACGGTTGTGGAGCCCTTCAAAACGGTAATTTACAAAATCATTTTATGTTCGAAGCTGTACAGAAGGATCAGTTTTTGTACTTATCCAGTTTAGGTGGCCCAATGCTTCTGCATAGTTGAGTAAATTCAGTACTTGTACAGTTTGGTGTCCCTGGAAAAACGTTTTTATCATTAAAAACATAAAAACAAATTATGTAGTCCAAACTGTACAACTACCGTAAAGTCTTGAAACTAGAGTCCCCCTCCCATTTGTTTTTTAATTTAAAATTCCAGTATTTTTCGGAGGCCCCCAACTGCTGGAGGCACCGGGGGGCTTAAAGTAAAAAAGTGCCAAGTCTTTGAACATTTAGTTTTTATTTATTTTTTAGTAAGAGAATGAAGAAAAAAAATATTTAAATTTTTCACATCTTTAGGCATTTCTCGATGAAATTTCTTCTCCCGTCAATTTCATTGTTTTCATTTCGTTTCATTGGCCTTTTGATGACGCCGTTGACCTTTTTGAGCTGACCAACGAATCTACACGGGAACAATTGACCTTGAAAAAAACTAACGAATATTACGACCATTTTCTGTTGGTCCGTTGTCCAATTGGGCGAGACGCGGACAAATGGGCAAAATGGGAAAAGGAAGCGATTGGATGGCAACTTTATGGTCAATGCAACAAAATTGAAATTCGAATTGATGGTGAGGACGACATCGGGGACGGGTCAGTGAATGCTTATTAAAAAATTATCAAATTTATTTTATATTTCTATTTTTAGGCTTCTTGGCACAACACCGGGCCCAAGTGATCACTGATCCGAAGAAGTGAATGGATGGATGATTTGTTGAGAAGTGATCGATCAATTTTGAATTGCGGAGTTTTGGAAAATGAATTTGAGACTATTTTGATGTGCTCATAGAAATGTTCTTTTTTGTTGGAATGATCAAGTTTTTATTATGTTAAAGTTGGCACCCTGAAAATTGAATGCATTTGTAAGAATTTTTTGGGTTTTTCGAGACCGGAACGCTAGGCAATGGGTCATTTTAGTTGGAGTTCAAAAATTTGTTTTCGAGTTTTTTTTTTGGCATTTTAAAGCTTATGCCACGGGTCCACTGCGTTTCGGCGCTGGCGTTTCGGCGCCGGCGTTTCGGCGCTGGTGTTTCGGCGCTGGCGTTTCGGCGCCAGCATGTTTTTGGCTATAACTTTTTTCTTAGTCATCCAAATCCAACATTATTGGCGTCTTTCGAAAGCTTAATCTATTTAGAAGCTTTTTCTAAGCTATTGCTTTGCGATTAGACAATTAATAAAAAAGTTATACATGAAAATTTCGAAAAGTCAAAATTTTTAAAGTTTTTTCACCATAAAATTTTTTCCAAGCTTGGAAATCTTTTTTTTTGTATGTTAGGCTAATAGAGCCTGTGAAGAGCTTTCGAATGATATCAAGATTTTCTGATTTGGATGCCAAAGAAAAAAGCTTAAGAGCTGGCGCCGAAACGCCAGCGCCGAAACGCCGGCGCCGAAACGCCAGCGCCGAAACGCCAGCGCCGAAACGCGTGGGTCCCTATGCCACCAAGCAAAAATGAAACGAGAAACAAATTGATATTGTTTTTCACAAAAAACAAAAGTACTGATTGATCAATGTAAAATGAATGATTTTGGTGGCTTTTCGGTTGTCTATTTATGGACAAGCGGAAAATGGGAAAAGCAGTTGAACAGAGGGGCGTAAATCATCACAAATTAACACTAATAAAAACTGAAATTTATTTTATTTTAATTGCTGGGAAAAGCGTTGGCAATTAATTTAATGGGGAAAAAACCAAATAAACCATCGATAAAGGGCATTATTTGCGGTGGGTGGGAAAATAATGGACAAATCGGACATTTTGCATTAATTAATTTCCCATTAACTCTTTCATCTGTGGGAAAAGTGTTGCCAAACGGCGGACGGTATGTGAAAAAAGAAATTATGTATATATTAAATTTGATTTAATAAAATATGATTTATTACACAATATTATAAATTATAGCTTCGTAAAAAAAAAAACAGCTTTCTACCGCTTAACACTAACTCAATCCACAACAACTTCACACTTTAATTCAAATAAAAGCACAACCCAATAAAATTAATCCGAAGTCAACCAAATAATGACAACCGACAAAAACACCAAAAGAAGGAGACCAACTAACAACTGAACTGAAGAAAAATGAGGGAAAAAGGGATAAGTCAGTTACAAATCAATAAGACAAAAGGGGAGACAAAAACAGACATGCACACAAACAAAATGCCAATAATTATAATAAAATTAAATCATATAACACATCCCCGGCCGCTGACGAGAGGCGTCCCTGCCGATCAGCTGCACATTCCGCATCCGGCTGTCGAAAGGTGATGTCGTCTGGGATTCAGCACACTGCCATTGCATCGAAGTCCGCGCAATAATGGTCGATCACCAACAGAATGTGAAGTCGGGCCCGGACACGAGGCGGTCAACTCGACCCAACCCCGATCAAATCGCACTTTTCTTCGAATCATCCAATGATCAGCCTCCGCTCTAATTGTCCCAAAATTCGATTGAGATCCGCCACTTGAGACATTTAGTCTGACTTTTTCTCGCTGATCTTTACTGTCCAAATTCATCCTTTTTCTCTTCAACTCCTCCCCACCTTCCAAAATTTCAATTGTCCCTAATTGGACATTGGGATTTTTGCCCTTGGAAAAAATCCTTCCGCTTTTTCCAAATTTTCCACCACCGCCATTTTGCACTTCGAATTTCTTTCCCACCTGTTCTTTTGGGCCGAACTTTTTGTGCCCTTTCTCACCACAATTACTTAAAATTCGGTTCTTTATTTGGGTCGCAGTGTTTGATGGTGTCTTTTCAACTTTCTTCCGCTTTCGATCAGAATTTGTCCAACACCTCCTTTTATAAAGAAAAAAATACACAAAAAAATTTTGTAAGCAGAAACTTGAAATTAAAAAAAAGATTCTAGGGTCAAAAATCAGAAAAATTTTCAAATTGCTTCAAATAAATTATTTTTTATAATTTATTCGAACAAAAAAATTATTAAATTATATTTTCGACTCTCTTTATTTAATGTTAACAACTTTTTGCGCTGTATTTTTTGAAAAAACTTTTTGGTGACCCGGGAGGAGGAGGGAGGCCGGCGGGCGGTGCCGCCGGGAAAAAATTGACATTTTTGAATACATCACATTGTCAGATTTAGTCCAAAAATGACCAATTTTTTGCAATTTTGAGCCAATTTTTAAGAAAATTAAGGATTTTAAGGGTCCGGCTGTGCCGATAGGCGCCGCCGAGAAATTTTTTGAAATTTTGGCTATATATTTAACAGATTTCAATAAAAAATTATTAATTTTACCAAAAAAAAACTCAATTCTTACCAGTGCATTTTTCCTCCCGTTTTTTTGGGTAAAATTTCCGGGAGCAGATCGGGAGTTCAAAATTTTCCGGGACGGGGTCCTGAACGGGAATCCCATAAATTCCGTTCACCGAAAAAAGTGGGAGCGGGACCGGGAATCCCGTAAAAATCCCGCGGGAGTCCCGATCCCGCCGGGCTCTAGTTTTTTCAGTTGTTTAGCCTTCTAAACAAATTAAGACTTATTTAAAAAATTTTTATATGAGAGAAAGAAAGAGTCAAAGAGAGAGAGAGAGAGAGATGGCGTGAAGGGGAGAGAGCGAGAGAGAGAAAGAAAGAGACAAAGAGAGAGAGAAAGAGGAGAGACAGAGAGTGAGAAAAACAGAGATAGAGTGAGAAAACAAGAATGAGAGAGAGAGAGGGGAAGGAAGAAAAGAAGTGAGAGAGGAAGGAAGAGAGAGAGATAGGGAAAGAAAATAAGAAGGAGAGAGAGAGAGAGAGGAAGGAAGGGAGAGAGAGAGAGAGAGCGGGAGACGGATGGGGGAGAGAGAAAGCGCGACAAAGAGAGGGGGATGGGGGAGAGAGAGAGAGTGAGAAAGAGAGAGAGTGAGAGAGAGATAGAGAGAGAGAGAGAAAAAAAGGAGAGAGAGAGAGAGAGGGTGGGAAGATAGAGAAAGAGAGCGGGAAGGTGTGAGAAAGAGAGAGAGAGAGAGAGAGATGGCGTGAAGGGGAGAGAGAGAGAGAGTGAGAGAGAAAGAAAGAGACAAAGAGAGAGAGAGAGAGGAAAGAGGAGAGACAGAGAGTGAGAAAGAGAAATAGAGAGAAAACAGAATGAGAGAGAGATAGGGGAAGGAAGAAAAGGAGTGAAAGAGGAAGGAAGAGAGAGAGATAGGGAAAGAATAAGAAGGAGAGAGGAAGGAAGGAAGGGAGGGAGGGAGACTGAGAGAGAGAAAAGGAGAAGAAAAAGAGAGAGAAAACAAGAATGAGAGAGAGATAGGGGAAGGAAGAAAGGAGTGAAAGAGGAAGGAAGAGAGAGAGATAGGGAAAGAATAAGAAGGAGAGAGGAAGGAAGGAAGGGAGGGAGGGAGACTGAGAGAGAGAAAAGGAGAAGAAAAAGAGAGAGAAAAACATGAATGAGAGAGAGAGAACGAGAGCGGGAGGCGAAGGCGGATGGGGGAGAGAATTTTGGACAAAATCTGTTAAGATCCATCCAAATTTTCAAAATTTTCCCGGCGGCGCCTATCGGCACCGCCGGGCCCCTTTCTCCCTAAAAGTCTTTAGAAAAAGCGCGCCGCGAAAAAAAAATGTTTTGAAAAACAATAATAAGAAATTTTTGATCATTTTTTTGTATAAAATTCACTTTTTTTATTGCATATAATTTATTTTTTGAAATTTAATTTCTCGAAATTGCCTTTTTTTGCTACCATAATATTTTTTATATAGTAATTTTTTATTTATAACGGAATAATAAACAGTAATTTTAAAATAATGTCGCCGAAAAATAAAAAATTTTAAAATTTCAAGAAAAAAAATAATTCTGGACAAAATTTGGTAATAGTTTAGATGGTAGCCCACCTTTTTCAAAAAATAAAAATTTTGAATATTTTTTTCGAGAAAAGTTATTTTAAGGGTTTAGTGGGTCAGAAAAACCGAATCAAACATTTATTTTGACTTACGTCGAACCCCGAACCCGGATTCGATACAAAAAGTTGAAAATTCAAATTTTCGAATTTCGCATTTTGGTCTAAAAATGGTTCAAATGTTCTTTTATTAGTAGATTGTTGGCTTTTACTCTGTTTCCCTATGTATAAGCCATTTTAAGACCAAAAACTCGAAATTCGAAAATTTGAATTTTCAACTTTTTGTTCGAATTCGGGCTCGAGGTTCGACATAAGTCGGAATTAATGTCAGATTCGGAATCGCCGACCCGCTAAACCCGTAAAATTATCTTTTCTCGAAAAAAATTTAAAAAGATTTTATTTTTTGAAAAAGGGGGGCTACCATCTAAACTATTACCCAAAATTTCTGATAAAAAAGAAATAAGAAAATATAAAACAAATACAATTATTATTATGGAAATTAAAAAATATTATTTCAGAAAAAATAATAAAAAAATTTTGACTATTAGGCATAAGGTAAAAATTGAAAAACCCCGAACGATTTGGTCGACCCTTTCCCTGATTTCGACGCTCCCCTTTCTCGCTTTTCCCTTTCCTCTTCTTTTTTCTCGACACCCCCTCAAAAAAAATATTTCGAATTCTTAACATAAGAAATTTATATGCAGAAAATATTTCTTTATCCAAGGCATATTCGGACGCAAAAATCAACCTAAAAGAACAGCTCAAAAAGAGCAAATAAATAGCCAAAACAAAAGGGGATAAAGCATTCCCAACAAATAATTACTCGTTTCATTTTTTCTTCCTCAAATGATCACTTCTTCTTATTCTTATTCTTTCTCTTGTCGTTGCTGGGCCCGGCGGCACTCGAGGACACTTCTTTCGCATCGCCACCTAAATTAAGAGCAATTTGAAATGGGATGAATAAACAAACACTTATTTATAGAATAATTGAATTGAAAATACGGGATAGAAAATCGCGAAATATGTCCATGAAAATATGGATAGAAAAATAGCGAAATATTGGTGTTAATTAAAAAAAAAATTTTTTTTTTGATAAATTATTTGTTTCGGGAGGCAAACGGTGGAGCACCCGATTTTCTCAATCCCATGCGAGTTGTGGGGGCTTTATTAGAGGGTGGGGGTGTGGCACTAATAGAGAGCATTATGAAATATTTATTACGGTAATTACCCTTTTCCTTCGCTTGGTCAGCGCCTGCCCCGGCCTTCACCAATCGCTTGACGATGTCTTTCAGCCCCAACTTCTTTGCCCAATTTAACGCGGTATGGCCGCTTGGGGCGCTATGATTCACATTGGCACCACTTTTGATCAGAAGATCAACTATAACAGAGAATGAAAATAACAGAATTTTACAAAAAAAAACATTTTTATTGGGGCCGGCGGTGCCGAAGGCGTCGCCTAAGAAAATTGTAAAGAATTTTTGCGCCAAAAATAGTCATTTTGAAGATTTGCAGACAAATTTATGATGGCACGCTGAGATAAGAAGCATCACCGATTGGCTTCGCCAGGAATTTTTTTTTAAATAAAATTTAACTGAAATTTTAAGTCAAAATAAAAAATGTTTTCCAATATTTTTCATTTAAAACGGTGCAAAAATAAGGGAAATGAAAAAAAAAATTTTTTTTTAAATGTTGGGTATATTTTGAAATGAAAAAAAGACCAGTGTCCAGCCGGGCATTGATGTTACATGCGGCCATCAGTGGTGACATGGCAAATTGCGGCGCGCCCAATTCGACGTCGGCCCCGTGTTTGACCAACGCTTTGCACACTTCGAAATGGCCATCCATTGCGCCAACCCAAAGGGGCGTCACAACTGAAAATTGGTGGAAAAAAAATAAAAATTCCGAGGCAAACAAAAAATGTATCGATTTTAAGTAATTTTTCCGCCGTCAGAAATGAAAATTTGGTGGGAAATCGATGTCTTTAAGCAATTTTTTCAAACATTTTTCTGCCAAAAAGGTGGGTACCCTCAGCAGTATTACGAAATTTTTTTTTTAATTAAAAAAATTTTGCGGTAAGTTATGCCCCGGTGAAGTTTCGCCCGTCGACGTTTTGGGGTGTACCCTTCGTTTTGACCCCCCCCCCCCCCCCTCGGGTTGGGGTCCCCCATTTGAATCACTGACCCCCAAAAAGCAATTTTTTAATGATTCTTTTCACTCACTGGTCATGGTGGGAGAACCTTTTGCGTCGATGAGTTTGCGAAGGCACATTTGGTTCGGATCGGCGCCACCCTCCAACTGCAAAAATTATTATTTTTTAAGTTTTTCGATTGCGTTTTTTCCTACCAAAATTTCCACCATTTCGCCTGAGCCAAATACGGCGGCCAGCATCAGTGCCGTCAGCGTTTTGTTGGTGCCCTTCGGGGCGTAACGCGTGCGCAAGAAGCCGCGCCGCTTCTCCTCGCTCAATGTGCCAATCAATGCCTTCATTCGCTTGGTGTCTTTTTCGTAGATCGGGTCAAACAGTGGCTCCACCTGAAATGCGAAAACTTTAAGTTCTTTGTAAGAAATCTGGTCCGGGGTTCTGAATTTGGTTGATACGGATTTTTGGGCAAAATTTGGTTAAAAATTTTTTTGTCAACCATTTGCCGTTTGAACTCACTTCTTCGCGCTCCAATTCACCGTCCGATTTCAGTGCATCCGCTTCATATTCCTTAATTGTTTTACAATATCATTTCAAGCATTTGTCACGGCATTTTTTTTTTTGAATTTTCAACTTTTTCATTTCTGCCAGCGCCCGTTGGCATCAACGGTTTTTTTTCGGAATTTATGAATAATCAAAAAAAAATGACGTTTTTGGGTGTAAAAGCGTTCCAAATCAAATTCTAGATGGTGGGCCACCTTTTTTGAAGAATTTTTGTTCAAAAAGTCATGAAACTATTTTATGGGTGGTTTTCGGGTTGTCGCTGTCACAAATATGACATTCATTTTGATCAATTTCGAATACCGAACCCGAAAATGTCAGATTCGTCGTGATCAGTGAGTGACCCAGAAAACCGCCCCATAAACATGTTTCACGATTAGGGATCAAATTTCTAATTTTTTTGAATTTTACCGACCTTCCATGGGATGGTTTGCACATGAATTTTGTAGTTGCTGCTGCTAACGCCAGGCATGGACAGGAGGAAATTCATTGGAAGAGATTGGTAAATAAATTCAGTTTCAAATCACTAAATTTCAAAATTGGGGATGACACATTAGCAAAAATTAAGAAAATGGAACAAAAAAAAATGGTAATATGTACAATCGGCAATGGCGTGTCCCGACATTTGCGCTTTTGTCCAAAATCGGATTCAAAACTAAGTTTTTCAATACCTGATCGCCTAAACAGCTTTATATAAGTGGTAGAAAGTGATTGTGTCTGATAATTTGATCGTCAATGAATTTAGAAAAAAACATCGAATTATTCAAACAACTGAATTAATGCTCTAATAAGCTAAAGACTTTGCTTTCTTAATTTTTATTTTTTGTTGGTGTTTAGGCTATCAGAGCTTGAAAAAACTCAACTTTGAATCCGATTTTGGACATACCGTTTTTGCTCTAATTATCGCCCCGGGGGGATTATCGTTCAACCTCTTCAGAAAGGGGGGGGGGATTATTAGATACGGGGGGCTAAATGGAGACGGGGGGGGATTATTTTCGACCGATTATTTACTGAAAAATTTTTAAAATTTTTTGAACACGTCACCAAAAAATGTGATCGCGTCAAAAAAAAAGCATTTTTGTTGCATTTTTGTTAAAAAATTTCTGAATTTTGCATGAAAATTTGAAAAATTCCAAAAATATTTACAAAACATTGACAAAACCCTCCAAATATTTAAACATAATGAATCTTTGGAAAATATCGGTCATAGGGTCCAAACTCAAAATTGCTTAAAAACGGTCAGAATCGATGTAAAAAAGCTAGAAATTAGTAGGAAAAATAGAATTAGGGGCGCGCTTGCCCTTTTTCAGGTTGAAAAAATGCCGGAATTGGAGTGCCAAATTCAGCTGGGACACAAGTGACCGCACTATAAAAAGCACTCAAAAGACATTTTAAATAATTTTTCTAGGGTAATTTGTGGCCCTGATCAAGAATATGAGCTTTATTTTGCAAAATACCGAATCCCGAACCCTAATTCGAACAAAAATTTGAAATTCATAAATTAAAACAAAACATATTTTTAGTGGTTTTCGAGTTGCTGGACACTGTTATAGGCGTAGACCTAAACCAATCGTTAAAACTATTTTTAAACCAGTAGTCAGAAAATATTAAAAGAACGTCAAATATAAAAGATTGAATTTGCTTATTGCGCTAAAAAACCGCCGCACACTCGACTACGGCGGCCAGTAGGTGGGGCGAGACTACGGGCTACGGAAGAAGTCCGCGCGTGATCCGCAGGCGGTTGACTGCGGGGGCCCGAAGGGCCCCCGCAGTCAACCGCCTGTGGCGCTCGTCAGACTGCTTCCTCCGCCCTCCGTCTCGCCCCACTACTTGCTCCGTCTTCGCATGCTCCCTTTTGCGAAATTTCGATTGTCTTCGATTAAAATGTCTGGATCGAATTTTTGTTCGAATTCGGGTTCGGGATTCGTTATTTTGCAAAATAAAGGTTATATTCGTGATCAGCGCCACAAATTACCCTAGAAAATTATTTCAAATGCCTTTTGAGTGCTTTTTATAGTGCGGTCACTTGAGTCCCAGCTGAATTTGGCACTCCAATTCCGGCACTTTTTCAGCTTGAAAAAGGGCAAGCGCGCCCCTAATTCTATTTTTCCTACCCATTTCTAGCCTTTTTACATCGATTCTGACCATTTTTAAGCAATTTTGAGTTTGGGCCCTATGACCGATATTTACCGAATCTTTTTAGAAATTATGAATTTTGTTTTTAAATTTTGAACATTTTCATTTTTTGGGCCCCGGAAATTTACGCCAATTTTTGGAAATTCATACTCTCTTCAGGGTTGAACAATTTCAGTGGAAAAAGCTTAAAAAATAAAGAAAAATCAGGAGAATTTATTTGTTTTATTCAATTTTTCCAAATTAAAGATGAAAAAAAATTTCAGAAATTCTGGAAATTTCCAATTTTTCAGGAAAAATTCAGCATTTCATTCTGAAAAGGAGTTTTAATAAATTAAAAAGCTAAAAAAATCCACAAATTTTTGCATTATAAGAGATATATTATTTTATATTTTTATCTTTTTTAGAAGAAAGTTTTAACAATAAAACTCATTTTGTGATTCAGGACCAAAGGGGGATTTGCTTATGCTTTATGAGTGTCAAAATTTTTTCTCCCAAAATCGTCAAAAAATATGTCTTGGATTGAAAATTGGATTTTGGTTAAGACTTCGCTAAGGCCTCAGAATGTTGATCAAAACAAATCACGCAGGGGTGGACAGTCGTAAACAAAAATTATGAAAATAGTGCCAAATTTTTGCCAAATTTTTTTTGTGAGGAGGATGGCGCAAAAATGAGAGGGTGCTGAAATTTCAGCTGAAATTCAGTACAGAATCATACAAAAGTCTATTGATGAAGAAAATTAGAGAAAAATTATTTCAGTACACGGCGAGTCAATTTTGGGGGTTACCTATCATTTCGTCACTGATCGTTTCGTCACCATTCAGTAATTTTCTCCTTAAGAAAAAATTCCCTAATTAGAATTTTTTTCGTAAAATTCTGTTATTTTCATTCTGCTGTTGCAGTTGACCTTCTGATCAAAAGTGGTGCCGGTAATAGTACCGATGGTATCATTTAATAAAAAAAACAGCTTTCTACCGATTAACCCTAACTCAATCCACAACAACTTCACACTTTAATTCAAATAAAACACAACACAATAAAATTAGTCCGAAGTCAACCAAAATAATTATAACAGGCAAACACACAAAAAGAAAAAGGACCAACTCCAACCACTGAACTGAATGAATGAGGAAGGGGATAAGTCAGTTACAAATCAATAAGACAAAAGGAGAGACATAAACAGACATACACACAAACAAAATGTCAATAAATTAATATAAATTAAATCATATAACACATCCCCGGCCGCTGACGAGAGGCGTCCCTGCCGATCAGCTGCGCATCGCACATCCGGCTGTCGAAAGGTGATGTCGTCTGGGATTCAGCACACTGCCATTGCATCGAAGTCCGCGCAATAATCGTCGATCACCAGCAGAATGTGACGTGAGGCGGTCAACTCGACCCAACCCCGATCAAATGGTACTTTTCTTCGAATCATCCAATGATCAGCCTCCGCTCTAATTGTCCCACCACTTCTTTGTCGAAAAGAATTCAAAAATGTTTTCCCATTTTTCCCAAAATTCGATTGAGGTCCGCCACTTGAGACATTTAGTCTGACTTTTTCTCGCTGATCATTTCTGTCCAAATTCATCGTTTTTCTCTTCAACTCCTCCCCACTTTCCAAAATTTCAATTGTCCCTAATTGAACATTGGGATTTTTGCCCTTGGAAAAATCCTTCCGCTTTTTCCAAATTTTCCACCAACGCCATTTTGCGCTTCGAATTTCTTTCCCACCTGTTCTTTTGGGCCGAACTTTTGGTGCCCTTTCTCACCATAATTACTTAAAATTCGGTTCTTTATTTGGATCGCAGTGTTTGATGGTGTCTTTTCAACTTTCTTCCGCTTTCGATCAGAATATGTCCAACACCTCCTTTTGATTTCAGAAAATTTTTCTTTTTCTGAGAATTCCGACGCTCTTTTAATTTTCACTTCGCTTTTGGCGCTCGAATTTGGAAAAATTGCCGTATCTTTACTCTCAAATTTCATTGCTTCGGCCGATTGGACCAAATTTTCGTTTCCATCCTTTTCAGACAAATTTTCCACCTCGGCAGGGCTTATCGAAACGCCACCAACCAAAATATTTTGACTCTGTTGTGGTGACCTTTCCTGCTGTTCCACCAAAAAATTTTGACGAACGAAATTTAAAAACGGTGACTGTTTCTTCGGTACTGAGCTGTTGCTATTCTGAGTGCCGGTTTCAACGCGACTTCGCTGAGGATGAGGGCATTGTCTTATAAAATGGCCAAACTGGTTACAATTGTAACAATAAACTCGGTTCGAAGTTGGGAAATTCTTTTGCGCAAAACTTGTTTGGCGAAAAGGCTGCTGCATCTGCCGGTCGTTGTAGTGTGATTGTCTGTACTGACTTTGAAAAATCGGCATATTATTCTGCCTTTGCACCGCACAACACGATGCTTTTTGAGTGGCCTCAGCTCTTGCCGCTAATGCCACAAACTCATCAAAAATCATTGGTGTTTGACGTGCCATTTCGAGTACCAGCGCTAATTCCGGGTTTTGAAGCGCTATGATAAAATGCCGAATGGAATAATCGTCGTAACAGTGCTCTGGAAGTGCCGGATATGCCTTTCGAACCAGTGAAGAAATTCGGTCGGCCAAATCATCAATGGATTCGTTATTCCGGCGGAAAACGCCATTCATTTTGCTTCAAAATAGTCGAATGCATTGGCCGTTCCGCGCTCTTTCCTCTTCCATGCGTCTAATCAGATAGTTGTTGTTGGCACTCACTGACAATAATCGGCGTCGCATTTCTCGTTCATCCAAAATTTCACTGTGTCTCCAAACAGCATCTTTATCAAGCCCTCGGTTGTCTCCCAATCCAACGTTCAAAGGCGAATTCGAACTCAAAAACGAATGCACCGCAGGCATTTTTCGGTAACCGTCTTGGTTCAATTCAAATCCAACAATGTCTGCAACTTCAACAAATTCGCTTCTCAGTCTGAGCAAATCAGTCAAATGGCGAAGTTATCCTCAGTCTTTGAGTAACTTCGACAAATCTCGGCAAAACTTTGCTGTTATCTGTAGTCTCAGTCTTTGAGCAACCTGCAAAACCGTCTGCGGCTTTATTCCCGATCTTTAAGCAATGGCAGTGAGTTGTCCCAGAAGCCAGGAGCGCCACGTAATAAAAAAAAACAGCTTTCTACCGATTAACCCTAACTCAATCCACAACAACTTCACACTTTAATTCAAATAAAACACAACACAATAAAATTAGTCCGAAGTCAACCAAAATAATTATAACAGACAAACACACAAAAAGAAAAAGGACCAACTCCAACCACTGAACTGAATGAATGAGGGAAGGGGATAAGTCAGTTACAAATCAATAAGACAAAAGGAGAGACATAAACAGACATACACACAAACAAAATGCCAATAAATTAATATAAATTAAATCATATAACACAATCACACCTTTTTTGAAATTTTTTTCAAAAATTTCAAAAGTCATAAAAATATTTATTATAAGGTTTTCGGGGTCGCTGAGCACGAATATGGCATCCATTTCACCCAATTCCGAACCCCTGATCCGAATTCGAACAAAAATCGAATACTCAAATTTTTCAAAATTCACATTTATCCAACAAAATCACTCCAAACGCACGGTTTACGGCCCAAAAATTGCACGAGAAATTGGCACTAGAAGACAATTAGTTTGACCAATGGCTTGAAAATCGTGAAAATGTTTTTTACAATTTTTGGCTGCATGTCTCTGAGTTTTATCCATGCGAACATTGAATTTTTTTTTCGTGCGTTTGGAGCGATTTTGTTGGATAAATGTGGATTTTGAAAAATTTGAGTATTCGATTTTTGTTCGAATTCGGATCAGGGGTTCGGAATTGGGTGAAATGGATGCCATATTCGTGCCCAGCGACCCCGAAAACCTTATAATAAATATTTTTGACTTTTGAAATTTTTGAAAAAAATTTCAAAAAAGGTGTGATACCATCGGTACTATTTTAGCGGTGCAAAAATTATTGGGTTTTATTAGTGCCCTAATTGACAATTCTTTTGGAGTAAATAAGACCTTTTTCACACCATTCATTTTTGAGATAGGATTTTTCAAAAAACATATATTTTCTGCAATACTTTTGCACCTGACTGTATATTAATTGATTAAATTGTTACACAAGCCGATTTAAAGCAATTTTTTGCACAAAATGTTCTGATTTTCGACCTCAAATCTGTTTTTTTTGGGCCCGATATTCTGATTTTGAAATTTTCGATCCAAACCCTGGATTAAGCGCGCCAAAAGAGTTGATTTCTAGTGACGGATAGTGACATCAGAATCTTCAAAACAATCGAGCAAAAATAGAAAAGAAAGTTAAATAACTAAAAATTGCGTCCCTAGAGATAACGCATTAATAAGAGGGTGTTGAAATTCAGTGCAGGTCATACATACAAAAGCTTTTTTGACGAAGAAGAATAAAGAAAAGCTATTTCAATAGAGAGTGTAACGGGAAGAGATCTAAAGACACACAGAGAGAATAGAGAAACACAAAGACAATTCTGCGTCTATGACCAAAAGAATCAGCGAAAAAGCGGAGCAGTGAAATTCTTTAAGCAATAACACAATCTCTACTGAAATGGTTTTTTTCTCTAATTTCCTTCATCGATAGACTTTTGTATGATCTGTACTGAATTTCATCACCCTCCATTTTCGCGTCATCCCTCCCCAATAAAAAAAGATTTGGCAAAAATTGGGCACTATTTTCATAATTTTTGTTTACGACTATCCTCCCCTGCGTGATTTGTTTTGATCAACATTTCAACATTATCGATCACATTCCCAACATTACCACATGAGCTATGTCCAAATCGGTTTCAAAGTTGAGTTTTTTCAAGCTCTGATAGCTTAAACAACAAAAAAAAAAAAAAAAAATTAAGAAAGCAAAGTCTTTTAGCTTATTAGAGCATTAATTCTGCTGTTTGAATAATTCGATGTTTTTTTCTAAATTAATTGACGATCAAATTATCAGACACAATCACTTTCTACCACTTATATAAAGCTGTTTAGGCGATCAGGTATTGAAAAACTTAGTTTTGAATCCGATTTTGGACAAAGGCGCAAATGTCGGGACACACGCCATTGCCGATTGTCACATTACCATTTGTTGTCCAATTTTCTTAATTTTTGCTAATATTTCATCCCAAATCCGAAATTTAGTGATTTGAAATTGAATTTGTTTACCAATCTCTTAACCAATGAATTTTCTCCTGTCCATGCCTGGCGTTAGCAGCATCAACTACAAAGTTCATGTGCAAACCATCCCATGGAAGGTCGGTAAAATTCACAAAAAATTGAAAATTTGATCCCTAATCGTAAAAACATGTTAATATGGGGCGGTTTTCTGGGTCAGTGATCACGAACGCATCTGACATTTTCGGGTTCGATATTCGAAATTGATCAAAACGGATGTCATATTTGTGATCAGCGGCAACCCGAAAACCACCCATAACACATTTTCATGCTTTTTGAACAAAAATTCTTCAAAAAAGGTGGCCCACCATCTAGAATTTGATTTGGAAGGCTTTTACACCCAAAAATGTCATTTTTTTTTGATTATTCATAAATTCCGAAAAAAAACCGTTGATGCCAATGGGCGCTGGCAGAAATGAAAAAGTTGAAAATTCAAAAAAAAAAAATGCCGTGACAAATGCTTGAAATGATATTGTAAAACAATTAAGGAATATGAAGCGGATGCACTGAAATCGGACGGTGAATTGGAGCGCGAAGAAGTGAGTTCAAACGGCAAAAGTTTGACAAAAATTATTTAATCACATTTTACCACTGATGGCCGCATGTAACATCAATGCCCGGCTGGACACTGGTCATCCATTCATTTCGAAATATCCCAACACAAGAAAAAAAATTTTTTTTTTTTTCATTTCCCCTATTTTTGCACCGTTTTAAATGGAAAATAGTGGAAAACAATTTTTATTTTGACTTAAAATTTCAGTTAAATTTTATTTAAAAAAAATTCCTGGCGAAGCCAATCGGTGATGCTTCTTATCTCAGCGTGCCATCATAAATTTGTCTTCAAAATGACTGTTTTTGACGCAAAAATTCTTTAATTTTCTCGGGCGACGCCTTCGGCACCGCCGGCCCCTAATTAGATTTTTTTTAAAATAAAATTATGTTATTTTCATTCTGACTGTTGCAGTTGATCTTCTGATCAAAAGTGGTGCAAATGTGAATCATAGCGACCCAAGCGGCCATACCGCGTTAAATTGGGCAAAGAAGTTGGGGCTGAAAGACATCGTCAAGCGATTGGTGAAGGCCGGGGCAGGCGCTGACCAAGCGAAGGAAAAGGGTAATTACCGTAATAAATATTTCATAATGCTCTCTATTCGTGCCCCCACCCTCTAATAAAGCCCCCACAATCGCATGGGGTTGAAAATCAAATCGGATGCTCCATCGTTTGACTCGCGAAACAAATAATTTATCAAAAAAAAAAAATTTTTTTTTTAATTAACACCAATATTTCGCTATTTTTCTATCCATATTTTTTTTACACCAACCAACCATAAACTAATTGGGTAAATATCCATCATAGGTCCCAGACTCAAAATTGCATAAAAACACTTTTATAGGTTTTCTTAGATGCTGAAAACGCCTAAACCGTCAAAAAAACTGCGCGGCAAAGCGTTTAAACCGGTTTTTGAACCGGTTTAAAACTCGAAAATTTGAGTGAAAAGGGAGGCACCTGACCTTTTAAAACGGTCTAAATCACATAAATTTGATATCATCCGAAAGCTCTTGACGAGCTAAGTCTAAAAATCAAGGAATTAAGTCGAACCAATGCCATCTAGGCACTGGGACAACTGAGTCCCAGTGAAAATGGACACTTCAGTACCAAAAAATAATAAACGGGAAATAACAATTTAAAAGCAAAATTTCGCAAAAGGGAGCATGCGAAGACGGAGCAAGTAGTGGGGCGAGACGGAGGGCGGAGGAAAAAGTCTGACGAGCGCCACAGGCGGTTGACTGCGGGGGCCCGGAGGGCCCCCGCCAATCAGTCAACCGCCTGCGGATCACGCGCGGACTTCTTCCGTAGCCCGTAGTCTCGCCCCACCTACTGGCCGCCGTAGTCGAGTGTGCGGCGGTTTTTTAGCGCAATAAGTTATATTAAACTTTTATATTTGACGTCCTTTTCCCATTTTTTTGACTACTGGTTTAAAAATAGTTTTAACGATTTTGAGGACCAATAACATGCGTCGGTTCAACTCCATTCCCTGATTTTTAGACTTAGCTCGTTAAGAGCTTTCGAATGATACCAAATTTGTTCAAAAATTTTTATTTAAAATTGATTTTTGGCTGATTTTTGAGGCAAATTTTCGTGTTTTAAACCGGTTCAAAAACCGGTTTAAACGCTTTGCCGCGCAGTTTTTTTGACGGTTTAGGCGTTTTCAGCACCTAAGAAAACCTATAAAAGTGTTTTTATGCGATTTTGAGTCTGGGACCTATGATGGATATTTTCCACTAATTGAAATAATGAGGAAGTAAAACAATTAAGGAATATGAAGCGGATGCACTGAAATCGGACGGTGAATTGGAGCGCGAAGAAGTGAGTTAAAACGGCAAATGGTTGACAAAAAATTTTTAATCAAATTTTGCCAAAAAAATTGTAAAAATAAAATGAAAAAATTTCTTAAAATTCAAAATCTTTAAAATTAATTTCTGGAAAAAATTAAAAAAAAATAATCAAAAAAACAATGGCATAAAATTTAATTAATTTATATTTTATGACAATAATATATTATAAAATAAAAAAACATCTTAACAATAGCATCTTCAAATATGTTTTTTGGTAAGTTAGAGGAAGAAAATTTGAAAAAAACATAAAATAAATACGCTATCATAATATTTTAGTAACTGACTTTTCAAAAATACACTTTCACTTATAGGCTAAAGAATTTGGCACTTTTCCGTTTTGCGGCCAAAGTTTGAATTTTTTAGAATTGCAAAAGCTATGCGCCAAAATTATTTCGGGGGCATAAGTGCCACAATTAGAGCTAAGATCTCTTCGAATGGGTCTGCGCTTTATGCAATGGGAAGGAAGATTGTTACTTGTTTGGCCTCAAAACGGTAAAGTACCAAGAAATTTTAATGAGAAGTTTTTCTGGCCACTAGAAATTACATTCGAATGGGAACATTTTGAGCGATAAACATAATCCGATCGGTCTTGAAAATCATTACACTCTGCTGGTTGGAAAGAGCATACTTAGGCATGATCCCAGAGGAAAATTACAAAATTAGAGGGAAAATTCCAATCGATAAGCATTGGACAGATTTTAATTTTGAACCCCCCAATTTTACCATTTTAACAGTACTGAAGAACCCGACAATTTGGTTGCGAATTTTCAGGTGCAGCCACTGTTTGATCCGATCTACGAAAAGGACACCAAGCGAATGAAGGCATTGATTGGCACATTGAGCGAGGAGAAGCGGCGCCGCTTCTTGCACACGCGTTACGCCCGGAGGGCACCAACAAAACGCTGACGGCACTGATGCTGGCCTCCGTGTTGGGCACTGGCGAAATGGTGGAAATTTTGGTAGGAAAACCAATCGAAAAAATAAAAAAAACAACTCATTTTCTATCGGAGTTTTACAGTTGGAGAATGGCGCCGATCCGAACCAAATGTGCCTTCGCAAACTCATCGACGCAAAAGGTTCTCCCCATCATGACCAGTGAGTGAGAAGAATTCATTAAAAAACTGCTTTTTTGGGTCACTGACTCATACAAAAAATGTTGCAATCATTTTGCATTTGAAGTGTATTTTACTTTATTCCTAAAGGCATGGGATTGTCCTTTATCATAAAGTGCAAAATCATAAATTGGAAAAGAATGTTCCTCTAATTTTTGGTAAAAAAAGTAAATTATTTCAAAGGACGCACTTAGAAATACATCAGCACACATTCCATCATGTGTTTTGCCAAAATGGTCTAATTACAAGATTTTAAAAAATTGCCTTAAGCACCGATTTTCCCACCGATTTTCAGAAAAACCAATTAATATAACTAATAAAAAAAATTTTTTTAATTTTTCCCACCAATTTTCAGTTGTGACGCCCCTTTGGGTTGGCGCAATGGATGGCCATTTCGAAGTGTGCAAAGCGTTGGTCAAACACGGGGCCGACATCGACGTGGGCGCGCCGCAATTTGGCATAAAAAATAAAAATTAATTTTAAAGAGAGCAAAAATGAGTGAATTAATGAGCCAAAAAACAAACAATAACTGCACGAAAATAGTTAATGAACTGACGAGAAAAAGCATCAAAAACCATTCGAAGAAGCAATTGGAGACAAATTTAGAAAAAGTGAGCAAACCGATTGAAAGTGGCCAAGTTCCAAAACATCATTTGGCAAAAGATGGACAAAAATGCCAAACTTTTCTGCCAGAGGGGCCCAACGACGGTGAGCATTTAGGGGAATGGCAAATAAATATCTTAAATATTATTTATCAGAAACTGGCATGGATTCTGATATTGAATATGTCACCGAGCAGAAAATATTGAGGCCGAATCCGCACAAAGAGAGGGTGAAAAAATATATACATAGTAATAGACCAAATCCTAATTAAATGCCATTCCGTTCAAATTTTGAAGAAGGACAGCGGAAAAGAGCAAAAGTAAGGAGGAGGAACCATCAAACTTGGGAAAGCAGCAGCAAAATGAAACTTTAGGCTGACAAAGCCCTAAAGAAATCAAATTCTTAAAAAATCATAGGAACGCAAAAAAACATTTTTGGCGTGGATTTGAATTCTCATCCTCATATATTTTATTTATTTATTTATCCATAAATTAAGAAAAGTCATCAGAAGGGCGAATATTGATTTAAAGAATTTATTATAATTAATTCTTTATCGAGTTGATTCCACAATTTTGTTACCCTCCCAGCAAAGGGAATGCATTTTTTGCCCAGTCTGTATTTTATGTTAAACCTAAAAACTCGAAAGTGTCAGGTTGCAGGTATTCTAATCGATTTTGGTATGGAATGGTTGGAAAGTTGCATTTTTAAAACACCCTTTTGGTGAAACATTTTGACACTTTTTTTAAATATTTATTTGAAGAGACGGATTCCGAACCTCCGGAGCATAATCCAGTAAAGGCCTAATATAAGTTTTATATAACATATCCAAACTTCAATGTTTACTCCTAAATCCTGAATTGTATCCACAGCATTTATTATATTCCCATCAAATTTATATAGGTTCTTTTGGGTTTTTTGGACCCAAATAAAGTGCGAAAGTTTTTTGAATTAAACTTGATTGCCGGGAAAAATGCATTTTACAATTGCTTTTTGGTTCCAAAAATGCGCATTTCTGGGAGTTGGTGTTTTATGGTTGTAATTTTATTACACAAAAAGCGCGTGGTATTTACAATTGTAACAAAATTACCAGAAAATGCGCATTTCTGGAAGTTGTTGTTTTATGGTTGTAATTTTGTTACCAGAAAAAGCGCATGGTATTTTACAATTGTAACAAAATTACCAGAAAATGCGCATGTCTGGAATTTGATGTTTTATGGTTGTAATTTATTACCAGAAAAAGCGCATTCTGGGAGGTTGGTGTTTATGGTTGTAATTTTTGTTAGCAGAAAAAAGCGCGTGGTATTTTACAAATGTAACAAAATTACCAGAAAATTCGCATTTCTGGAATTTGGTGTTTTATGTTGTAATTTTTTACCAGAAAAAGCGCGTGGTATTTTACAATTGTAACAAATTACCAGAAAATGCGCATTTCTGGGAGTTGGTGTTTTATGGTTGTAATTTTGTTACCAGAAAAAGCGCGTGGTATTTTACAATTGTAACAAATTACAAGAAAATGCGCATTCTGGGAAGTTGGTGTTTATGGTTGTAATTTTATTAACAGAAAAAGCGCGTGGTATTTTACAAATGCAACAAATTACCAGAAAATTCGCATTTCTGGAAGTTGTTGTTTTATGGTCGTAATTTTGTTACCAGAAAAAGCGCGGAGTATTTTACAAATGTAACAAACTTACCAGAAAATATCGCCTTTCTGGAGTTGTTGTTTTATGGTTGTAATTTTGTTACCAGAAAAAGCGCGTGGTATTTTACAAATGTAACAAAATTACCAGAAAATACGCATTTCTGGGAGTTGTTGTTTTATGGTTGTAATTTTGTTACCAGAAAAAGCGCGTGGTATTTTACAAATGTAATATAATTACCAGAAAAATGCGCATTCTGGGAGTTGGTGTTTATGGTTGTAATTTTGTTACCAGAAAAAGCGCTTGGTATTTTACAATTCGAACAAAATTACCAGAAAATGCGCATTTCTGGAATTGATGTTTTATGGTTGTAATTTTATTACCAGAAAAAACGCGTGGTATTTTACAAATGTAACAAAATTACCAGAAAATACGCATTTCTGGGAGTTGTTGTTTTATGGTTTGTAATTTTGTTACCAGAAAAAGCGCGTGGTATTTTACAAATGTAACAAAATTACCAGAAAATACGCATTTCTGAGAGTTGTTGTTTTATGGTTGTAATTTTGTTACCAGAAAAAGCGCGTGGTTTTTACAATTGTAACAAAATTACAAGAAAATGCGCATTCTGGAGTTGGTGTTTTATGGTTGTAAAATTTTTTATTACCAGAAAAGCGGCGTGGTAATGTTACAATTGCAACAAAATTACCCAGAAAATATTCGCATTTCTGGAAGTTGTTGTTTTATGGTCGAATTTTGTTACCAGAAAAAGCGCGTGGTATTTTACAAAATGTAACAAAATTAACCAGAAAATAGCGCATTTCTGGGAGTTGTTCGTTTTATGGTTGTAATTGGGGGTGAACCAGAAAATGCGCATTCTGGGAGTTGGTGTTTTAAGGTTGTACTCTTATTACCAGAAAAAGCCGCGGTGGTATGTTAACAAATGTAACAAAATTACCAGAAAATAATTCGCATTTCTGGAAGTTGGTGTTTAAGGTTGCAATATTATTATCAGAAAAAGCGCTTGGTATTTTACAATTGTAAAAAATTACCAGAAAATGCGCATTTCTGGAAATTTGAATGTTTGAATGGTTGTAAAGTTTATTACCAGGAAAAAGCGCTTGCTATTTTACAATTGTAACAAAATTACCAGAAAATTCGCATTTCTGGAAGTTGTTGTTTTATGGTTGTAATTTTGTTACCAGAAAAAGCGCGCGGTATTTTACAAATGTAACAAAATTACCAGAAAATTCGCATTTCTGGGAGTTGTTGTTTTATGGTTGTAATTTTGTTACCAGAAAAAGCGCGTGGTTTTTCAATTGTAACAAAATTACAAGAAAATGCGCATTCGTGGAGTTGGTGTTTATGGTTGTAATTTTATAACCAGAAAAAGCGCGTGGTATTTTACAATTGCAACAAAATTACCAGAAAATTCGCATTTCTGGAAGTTGTTGTTTTATGGTCGTAATTTTGTTACCAGAAAAAGCGCATGGTATTTTACAATTGCAACAAAATTACCAGAAAATTCGCATTTCTGGAAGTTGTTGTTTTATGGTCGTAATTTTGTTACCAGAAAAAGCGCGTGGTATTTTACAAATGTGACAAAATTACCAGAAAATACGCATTTCTGGGAGTTGTTGTTTTATGGTTGTAATTTTGTTACCAGAAAATGCGCATTCTGGGAGTTGGTGTTTTATGGTTGTAATTTTGTTACCAGAAAAAGCGCGTGGTATTTTACAAATGTAACAAAATTACCAGAAAATTCGCATTTCTGGAAGTTGTTGTTTTATGGTTGTAATTTTGTTACCAGAAAAAGCGCGTGGTATTTTACAATTGTAACAAAATTACCAGAAAATGCGCATTTCTGGAATTTGATGTTTTATGGTTGTAATTTTATTACCAGAAAAAAACGCGTGGTATTTTACAATTGTAACAAAATTACCAGAAAATGCGCATTTCTGGAATTTGATGTTTTATGGTTGTAATTTTATTACCAGAAAAAGCGCGTGGTATTTTACAATTGCAACAAAATTACCAGAAAATTCGCATTTCTGGAAGTTGTTGTTTTATGGTCGTAATTTTGTTACCAGAAAAAGCGCGCGGTATTTTACAAATGTAACAAAATTACCAGAAAATACGCATTTCTGGGAGTTGTTGTTTTATGGTTGTAATTTTGTTACCAGAAAAAGCGCGTGGTATTTTACAATTGTAACAAAATTACAAGAAAATGCGCATTCTGGGAGTTGGTGTTTATGGTTGTAATTTTATTACCAGAAAAAGCGCGTGGTATTTTACAATTGCAACAAAATTACCAGAAAATTCGCATTTCTGGAAGTTGTTGTTTTATGGTCGTAATTTTGTTACCAGAAAAAGCGCGTGGTATTTTACAAATGTAACAAAATTACCAGAAAATACGCATTTCTGGGAGTTGTTGTTTTATGGTTGTAATTTTGTTACCAGAAAAATCGCGTGGTATTTTACAATTGTAACAAAATTACCAGAAAATGCGCATTCTGGGAGTTGGTGTTTTATGGTTGTAATTTTGTTACCAGAAAAAGCGCGTGGTATTTTACAATTGTAACAAAATTACCAGAAAATGCGCATTTCTGGAATTTGATGTTTTATGGTTGTAATTTTATTACCAGAAAAAACGCGTGGTATTTTACAATTGTAACAAAATTACCAGAAAATGCGCATTCTGGAATTTGATGTTTTATGGTTGTAATTTTATTACCAGAAAAAGCGCGTGGTATTTTACAATTGCAACAAAATTACCAGAAAATTCGCATTTCTGGAAGTTGTTGTTTTATGGTCGTAATTTTGTTACCAGAAAAAGCGCGTGGTATTTTACAAATGTAACAAAATTACCAGAAAATACGCATTTCTGGGAGTTGTTGTTTTATGGTTGTAATTTTGTTGCCAGAAAAAGCGCGTGGTTTTTACAATTGTAACAAAATTACAAGAAAAGGTGATTTTCAGTTTGTATTTTACAATTGGAATTTATTGCCTTAATTAAGCATTTTACAAGTGCTTTTTGATTTAGAAAATGCGCATTTCTGGAATTTGTTATTTTCAGGTTATAAATTTATTAGCAGGGAACGGATTCATATGTGCCAAAAACTTGCATAAATCGCCAAGCGGAATTTTCTTACTCAGTTCATTGTTTTCAGGAGTGTATGAAATTTCCGTGGTGAGCCGAAGCGAAAAAAGTATGGGTGTGGGCGAAGCGAAAAAAGTATGAGTGTGGGCGAAGCGAAAAAAGTATGAGTGTGGGCGAAGCGAAAAAAGTATGAGTGTGGGGTGATCGGAGGGGGCGGGTCATTTCAGTACGAATAATTATTCTAATGATTAATTAATTATTTAAATTTATAATTGAATAATAAGCTAATAATAATAAATATACTTGTCCTCTATTTCAGTTTACACGACCATAAAAAAAATGACACGACCATAGAATAATTTGACAAATTTCATGCACCATAACTTTTTCAAGAAGCATCCTAATTAAACATTCTTGATATCATTTGATAGCCCTAAGTGTCCTTTATTTACCTGTAAATTTTCAAAAAATTTCGTTGAATTTCAAAAAAAAATACTGGTCAAAAAGGTTTACTAAATTAATTTCAGAAATTAAAAAGACACAACTTTTTTAAAACCCAACGAAATTTTTTGAAATTTTACAGTGTAAATAGAGAACACTTAGGGCTATCAAAAGATACCAAGATTGTTTAATTTGGATGCTTCTACAAAAAGTTATAGCGCTGATCAAAAATTGATAATTTTTATGGTGATCAAATATTCAACAAAGTATATCTTTTTATGTAAAAGTCGTAGCCCGATTATTCAAAAGGCAAATCAGTAGAGAATTTTGTGCTCTTGCCAATAAGCTTATCCATTTTCTTTAGAAAAGGTTTCCCAGCCCCGTAGGGATTTTGAAAATTTCCCCGATTTTCAGTGTATTTTGTGTGTCCCGATCACTAGGAAGGAGTGATCTGATCAAGTTGGTGTAAGAGACTTTTTTGATCAGCGCCAAAAGTTATGCAAGCATGAATTATTTCAAGTTTTTAAATGAACTATAAGATAGTTTCTCAGGTTTGAGTCAAGATTTTTTTGGGGCACTGTATTTCTCTCACAAAAATGTAATTTGTTTAAGAAATATTAAATAATAAATCGAAATTATAATTAAAATAAGCAAATCTAATTAATGATTAAAATAATTATATTATTAATTAATTAAAATCATTATTCGGTACTGAAATGACCCGCCCCCTCCGATCACCCCACACTCATACTTTTTTTCGCTTCGCCCACACTCATACTTTTTTCGCTTCGCCCACACTCATACTTTTTTCGCTTCGCCCACACTCATACTTTTTTCGCTTCGCCACACGCATACTTTTTTCGCTTCGTCATAGCACCTGAAATTTCTGATTTCGAAATTTTTTGGGTCCGATTTCCGACATTTTTGGGGTTGAATTTCCGGCATTTTGGGTCCGATTTCCGCTTCCAGTCATTTATGGTGTCGGAATTCCGGTTAAGAAATTTTTTCTCGTAATAATAATTTATTTTAATTGTGATTAATTAGTAATTTTGTATGTTGTTTTTTTTTTGATGAAAATCAACGAATAACCTTTTCAAGCAAATATACCGAAAATATTTTAGAATTTCACATTTTTTGGTTTAGAACTTTAAAATTTAGCCTATTAAAATACTTAGAAATGTTTATCATATAGAAAGTTTATTATATTGTGTTTGTTTTCAAAATTTCAGTTTCCGACATTTTTGGGCCTCGGAATTCCAAATTTCCGAAAAAATTTATGCCTATGAATTCGAAAATTTAATTAAAATTTGATTCGTTTAAAAAATTGGTTGATCTACCGCGTTTAATTTCCGTCAATTTCCCTCCCACGAATTTTTTCTTTTAAAAAGATAATTCTTAAAAATCAAAAAAAAAAAATTCAAAATTTGACATATAAATTATTTGTTTTTGAAAAATTGGTAAATTTACCGTGTTAAATTTCCGCCAATTTCCCTCCCATGAATTTTTTTTTATTTAAAAAAGTAATTCTACTAAAAAATTTAAAAAATGTAAAAAATTTTGGTAGATTGCGCTTCTCTTCTTCGCGCTCTCCGATTTTTTTCTTTAATCATATTAAAAAAATAATTTTTTAATTTCTAAAAAGCAATTCTTGGGGTTCCATTTTTATTTTTTGCATTTTTAAATTATTGTTCAGTAGATGAATAAAATAAAGAAAATCAATTTTCAATGTATATTCTTCACTTCGCTAATAAATAGAGTGGCTTGGCTTTAAAATCAATGGGTCAATTCACTGTCATATTGATCATTTTTATACAATTTATTGGCACCAAAAATTTTATTTTTCAGAAATAAATGTGAAATTTTTTCATTTAAAAAATGATTATTTCGCGAAATTAAAGTCGACTTCTTTTTAATAAAGAATTTGTAAATATTTGCCCCCTCATTTTACAATTTAATTGCCACTTTCTAAAACGAACAAATCTTACCACAAAAATCTTTGTTGATTTTTTAAATTAGTAAATTAAATTATTTTTTTCTAAATTTTCTAAATTATATTTTGTGAAATTAATTCTTTTTTTTAGAAATGAACAAGTTATTCTTTCCATTAGTGAATCTTTACAAGGACAATAGCCTTCAAATGATGCACGAAAAGCTGAAAGACCAACAATTGGATACTTGGGCACAACTGCAAAATGCCATTTTGAAAGAAAAAGAAGCGAGGTAAAAAATTAAGAAAGATTAACTATAAAAAAAATTTAAAAAATATATATTTTAAGAGAGCAAAAAGTGAGTGAATTAATGAGTCCAAAAATAAACGGAAATTATATAAAAATAATGAAAAAACTGCCGAGAAAAAGCATCAAAAAACAAACGAAGAAGCGATTGAAGACAAATTTGGAAAAAGAGAACGAATCGATTGAAGGTGTCCAAGTTCCAACACTTCCTTTGGCAAAAGATGGACAAAAATGCCAAACTTTTCTGCCAGAGGGGCTCAACGACGGTGAGAATTTAGAAGAAGGCATTATTATCTTAAATATTATTTACCAGACATTTGCATGGATTCTGATATTGAATATGGCACTGAGCAGAAAATGAGGCCGAACGCACACAAAGAGAGGGTGAAAAAAGATACATAGTAGTATATCAACCCCTAATTAAATGCCATTCCGTTACAGAGAATCGACTACCATTACTTTTACTGGTTTGATGCCAATACCATCAGTTGCCGTCACTGTACATACCGCCGACCGGCCCAAAAGCGGTTTAAACCGACGAGCGCTTTGAAAACCCATCTGAAGACTCACCATTTGACTGTGCTGGAGCAGTACAGAAGAAGCAACAACATTTCGAAGGAGGACAGCGGAAAATAGCAAAAAGAAGGAGGAGGAGGAATCATCAAAACGCGGTCAACAAACTTTTTCATGCCGATTTTGCATTATGATTTTGACTATTAAAAAATTTGGATGATTTAGATTTAATTATTCTGAATAAGGAACGCATCCGTAAATAAGCAGTCCTTGTTATTTGATTAACAGAATTGAAACTTTTAAATTGAAACTTAATTTCCGGAAGCATTTTACAATTCCAGAAAATGCGCATTTCTGAAAGTTGGTGTTTTAAGGTTGTACTCTTATTACCAGAAAAAGCGTTTGGTACCAGGAAATGCGCATTTTCAGTTGGTATTTTACAATTGAAACTTAATTGATTTCCAAAATTCAAAAACCGGACACAAACAAGTTCATGGGAAATTTCATTTCAAAATTTATTTATTTATTTCGAATGCTGAGAAGTAGCCAAATCGAATTCTTAATTGGTCATTGGGTTTCGGCGTTCTCTGCTGGCACTTTTACCTAATTTACAAAACAATTTATCAAAAAAAGACAATTTTACCCACCTCGAAATGTATTTAATTTGCAGTTTTGCGGGCGAAAAAGATAAAGAATGAGATTTTTCTGGGATTTTTATGCATATAGACACTTAATTTTTCCAATTTTGGAGCACACATTTTAGCACATATTTTGGAATTTCTTTGATTTTAGCACATATTTCAGCATTTTTTAGCACAAAAAATCCCAGCTCTACTCATAACTTTCTCTGGTACATCAAATTGCTTAAAAAAGCTTCAACTTGTCAGTGAGCTTTTGTCCAATTTGGCAGGCAAAACCTTTAAAATAATTTCTGAAAATAGCCATTTTAATTTTTGGACAAAAAATAAATAAATAAATTTGGTACAGAGATGCACAGACTCCGGACGCTGTTTTACATAGTTAATTTTGTTATATATAATTGTGGGAATATTACTTTCGATATAATAATATTGGAGGTATATTTTACATTCCAATTTTTACATTTTTTAAAAATAATTAAATGCTTTTCTATTATCGCAAAAATGTTTCTCAAAAATTATCACACCTTTTCTGCTATTTTTCGTTCGTTTGGGTGGTCCTCTCCGCCGCCCCCCCCCCCCCCGCCCCTCTCTCTTTTTTCATCTATTTTTCGTTCGTTTGGGTGGTCCTCTCCGCCCCCCCCCCCCTAGCATTCCCCTCGTCCCCCTCCCGCCAGTCCCCCCTCTTTCCCCGTTTTCGCCTCCCCCCCCCCCCCATTTAGTGCCAGCTGGCACGGAAAAATGTAAAATTCTGTCAGTTTGCACACTTCTTCTTCTATACAATGCCTAAATCACCGCAAATTCCCATTAATTTCTGTCTAATTTTTGAATTTTTATCATTCTGCGCCTCACTGCCAAGTGAATTTGCAAAAGTTGTTTAAAAATGTTTTATTTATGTTTGCATTTTTTGTCACCCTAAATCTGAAATTTAATTATTATAAATTGAATTTATTTATCTTTTTATGAGTTGCCTGTCCATGCACAAACCTTATTTTAGTGCCAAATATTTATAAATATTCTGTTCAAATTTTCTATTTAAAATTATTTCATTTTTCGGAAGATAATGATTCAGTTACGGCATCCTTTAATTCTTCTGCTGCTACTGCTTATTGAAGTTGATGGCGTCAGCAGCAGCAACAACGACAACAATAGCAGCACTAACTACAAAGTTCATGAGAAAACACTGACATGGGAGGTTGGTGAAAAATTCACAAAAATAAAAATTTGACCCTGATAATTAGGGATGGTAATTAGTTTCTCTCTAAATTAGCTTAAAATTCGCATCCCCTTAAAAAAAGGGAAAAATGAAAATTGATTTAAGGCACATTTGTTGAGTCATTAGTAGGGTTATAATTTGTATGATTTAGCACATTTTTTCTGCGCATATGCTATGAAGAAATGGGCTCAAAAATAGCATTTCTGCGTTAAAATTTTTTGGTTTGGTGAAGGTTTTTAGTGCATATAAAAGCATATTTTGGGGGTTTTCGAGAATAAATGCATATTTTGCCATGTTTGCGTTTTTAGAGCATATTTCGGTCATTTTTGGCAAATTTTAATAAGAAAAATGCAATAAAAATGAAAAATACCCCTAAGGATCGATCTTTTTGGGAATTTAAAAAATATACCCTTAAAAATCGAAAAATTTTGAATTTTTTGTAAGAACTTTGAAAAAAATTTTGATATAAGAAAAATGTAATTTTGTTTTTAGCATATGATTAAAATTCGAATTGCATATATAAATTTTGAAAATCAAAATTTTTCGCAATTGTCTAAAAAAGCTCCTTAGCCATTGTTTTGGTATTTTTAAAGTAAATTCTCTATTTTTACACAATTTTTGGCATTTTTTGATGGTTAATAGCCATTTTTGGTAATTTTTAAGGCATATTTTAGTGCATATTTGGGCATTTTTCGGGTTTTTAGTGCATATTTGAGGGATTTTTAGTGCATATTTTATGCGAATATTTGGCATTTTTTTAGTGCATACAGCTTATAACCCTAGTCATTAGTAAAAAAAATTTAAAATTTATGACGCATTCAAGAAGTGACTTTTGAGCAAGTTTGAGAGTTTTATTTGGAACAGTTTTACACCAAACAAAGTCAAATTTTTGTTTGGATTATTCACAAATTCAGCTGAGTGAGAAAAATTTGGGAATTTAAAAAAGTGAAAATCAAAACAATAAAGCATTTCTCTGTGACAAATGATTAAAGTGAGGTTGTAAACAATTAAGGAATTTGAAGCGGAAGCACTGAAAACGGACGATGAATTGGAGCGCGAAGAAGTGAGTTAAAACGGCATATTTTGACAAAAATGAATTTTTAAAAAATTTTTCCCTAAGATTAATTAGCAAGGCATTTTTTTTATATAATAACGGATTTTGAGCGATAAATCTAAGCCGATTGGTCCCTGTTGAAAATCATGGCTCTTATGCAGCTTAGGGCCCATAAATATTTTTCAATTTTTTTTCTCTCTTTCTAAGCAAAGCACACACCAATACATAGGTTTTTGGAGTCATTGATCACGAATCCGGCATCCATTTCGACCAATTCCGAACCCCGGACCCGAACAAAAGATCTGAAATCACTTTTCACCAAAATGCAAATCTATTGCCCTAAATCGTTTTCAAAGCACTAAATGGCTGTTTCTCGGCAATTCAAAATCATCTGGCTTTTGTCCGTTACCCGGCATTTTTGAAAGTCTTGTGTTCACCAGTAGCTGACTGCTGGATTAAAGTGATAAGAATGAGGGAAGAGGTGTTGGGCCGAGAGGATGCGCTGATGGGGGGAATTGAGGAAAGGGCTTGGGGAAGGGAGAGGGAACTGAAGATCGAATGCCGAGGGAAGGTGGCCACTACCGCTCGGTTGGTGAGTTCGAAAACAGATGTCCCACCCCCAAAACCAATTCCTGACTCCGAACTTTATTTCCTTCGATGGATAAAGGTATAAAATGGAATAAAAATGGAGAAAAGATAAATGAGTGGAAAATGAATAATAAAATGTGTAAAATGTTGATCGTTAGATATCCGTGATTGGAATAGGCGGAGCCAAGTGAGAGAGAGATATAATTAAGTCGATAAATGGAGAGAATAGAGAAACGGAATAATTGCGATTTAAATAGAAATGATAATGGATAATTGACTAAATTGAATATGCCTTACATAAGTGAATTTACGATCTTTTGTTGGGGCTCGAAATTGGTGGAAATGGATGCCGGATTCATGCTCAGCGACCCCGAAAACCTATATATAGCATTGGTCAGATTTAATTTTGAACCCCCCAATTTTACCATTTTAACACTACTGAAGAACCCGACAATTTGGTTGCAATTTTCAGGTGGAGCCACTTTTTGATCCAATCTATGAGCAGGACACCGAGCGGATGAAGGCATTGATTGGCACATTGAGCGAGGAGAAGCGGCGCCGTTTCTTGCGCACGCGTTACGCCCCGGAGGGCACCAACAAAACACTGACGCCGCTGATGCTGGCCGCCGCAGCGGGAACAAGCGAAATGGTGGAGATGGTGAAAATTTTGGTAGGAGCATACGAAAACTAAATTAAAAAAATATTTCTATCGGAATTTTTGCAGTTGGAGAATGGCGCCGATCCGAACCAAATGTGCCTTCGCAAACTCATCGACGCAAGAGGTTCTCCCATCATGACCAGTGAGGGAGAAGAATTCATTAAAAAAAAAAATTAATATTTGCTTTTTTTTTTGGGTCACTGACTCACAAAAAATGTTGTTGAAAATATTAAAATATGAAATTTCAATTAAAATGCCACTAAAATAATTTTTTTTTTTATTAAAAAATTGCATTAGCATCGATTTTCCCACCATTTTTTCAATTATAACGGCGGAAAATTTAATTAATATAATTCATTAAAATTTTTATTTCGATTCAGAATTATTAATTTATTTTCAGTTGTAACGCCCCTTTGGGTTGGCGCAATGGATGGCCACTTCGAAGTGTGCCAAGCGTTGGTCAAACACGGGGCCGACATTGACGTGGGCGCGCCGCAATTTGGCATCACACCACTGATGGCCGCATGTGACAGCCATGCCCGGCTGGACACTGGTCGTCTATTCATTTCAAATATATACCCAACATTTAAAAAAATTATTTTGCAGTTGATCTTCTCATCAAAAATGGTGCCAATGTTCATCATGGCGACTCAACCGGCGCCACCGCGTTAATGTGGGCATCGAATGTGGGCTTAAAAGACATCGTCAAGCGATTGTTGAAGGCCGGGGCACGAGCTGACCAAGCGAACAAAAAGGGTAATTAATAATTCTAGATTTTTAGGTTGCGGATAGTTCTTAATGAGCTTTTGAACAGTTTTCAATTATAGCGATTTTTTAGCAACTTTTTCAACTATTTTGGGATTTTTGTCAATTGCCAACGATTTTGGCTTGTTAACTTTTACAAAACTATTTTTTCATCTATTTTTGCTTGTGAATAAAAAATTTATTATGAAAAATGCAATAAAAAATAAATAAAAATGCACCTCTGAGAACTGATCTAATAATTTTTTCAAAAATACTCTCGCTTTTTAGCACCTAAAAATCCTAGTCCTGTTCAAATAATGTATTTCCAGACGGCCCTTTTTTGAAATTCCCTCATTTTTTCTTTACCCCGACAAATATGTATACAAATTCGTGTTTGAACTCAAATCAGCTTACGAAATTATGCATTTTCAATTATTTTTTATAAAAATATTTTTTTATCACTGATTTCAAATTAAGGGGTCACGGCAATTGATATTGCTGCGCGAAATGGGCACTCCGAAGTTGTCAAAATTCTTCGTCATGCTGCACTGTAATATAATATTTTTAAATATTAATTTTATTTCTATTTTTTTCAGACACAACGAATTGTGACCGACGGGTGAAAATTTCGGAAAAGAAAATTTATTCAAAATTGTTTTTTCTTTGTTTTGTTTACTATTAAATTATTAAAGTGGTCAATTTTGTATTGCAAATAAGAAAATTAATTAAATTTGATTTGTTTAAAAAATTGGTTGATTTACCGTGTTTAATTTCCGCCATTTCCATTCCCACTGATTGGGATTGAAAAATAGAACCCACCCTTGGAAGGTGTTCAAATGCTATTTGGATACGGATGATGGAAAATGGTCGTCGAACATCACAACATTCAAAGCGGTGCTTAATTGATTTATTTGGCATTTTACAGTCTGGGATTCGCTGAATCTGATATAATTTTATTATTCACCTACTTTTTCGTACACCAAATGCTCTCCCCCCCCCCCCCTTTAATTTTACTGGGCACCCAACGGACCATCTAAACCTTAAAAGTGTCCATCTTGATCTTTCATGCCCCCATCCAGCCAACAAAAAAGTCACATTCATTTTGGTTGGACAGTGATTATGAGAATTTGGCGTCGAACGTTGAAGCATTCATAGCGGTGCTGTGCTTACTAATTGATTTATTGGTATTTTTAATTAATTTTTCCATATTTTCGGCTTTTGCCTCGGCTTCTATCTCCTGCTAATTTCATCGTTTCCATTTGGTTGCCTTCGTTTTTTGTTGACACCGTTGTACTCTTTGATCTGACAAACGAATTGACTGGGTAACAATTGGCATTCAAAAGGATTAACAATAGCCGTCGTTTTCTGCTGATCCGTTGTCCGATTGCGCGAGATGTGAACAATGGACAAAATTGGAGAAGGAAGCGATTGGCTGGCATATTTATAATCAGTGGAACCTTTTGACATTCAAATTGTTGATGAGAATGGCACCGGAGATGGGTCAGAGAATGATAATTCAAAATTTATTTTTTTTTTCAATTTTTAGTCTTCTCGACGCAAATCCCGGCCCAAGTGATCAACAGAAGTAATGATTTGCCGAGAAGTGATCGATCAATTTGAATATATGGAATTATTTTCTTGCTTAAAAAAATGTTTTTTTTCCATGGACTGATTAACTTGGATTGTATTTGCCATTAGGATATTTTGTGGGTTTCTGCTGAAATGAAAAAATCTGTTAACAAATAACACCTCAGTCTTGTACTTTATTAGTTTTGTTCTTTTTTTGAGGTCGAAATCTTAGCTTTAGCTCTCCAGGCATTGTTCGTAAAAAAAGGTTTGATTCCAAAATGGGTTCTCTGTTCAATAGAAAAAGTCCAAAAATTTTGTTTTCCATATTTCGCTATTTATCCCATATTTAGCGTTTGAAGAAAGTTTGAAATTTACCACTCAAGTTACAAAATTTATTCCATATTTTTTTTCTGCACCATATTTATGGCCAGATTTCGCGATTTTATATCCATCTTTTTTGCATCCCTATTTATAATTTTATTGCCCAAAATCGATTTAAATGCACGGAATGGCCAATTTGTTTCATTTGTTGGCCGTCGTTTGCCTCTCTTTCAAATAAATTTGCTGCCTTTTTTCGTTGTTTTTCTCTGCTTTTCTCAACTTTCTTTTCTTTTGTGTTGTTCATTCATCAGTAGGGCCGCAACTTTTAGTGAAGAAAAATCCCAAAATAGTTAACTAAAATAGTGAGTAAAAATCCCAAAATAGTGAAGAAATAGTGACAAAAAGTCCAAAATAGTGACGAATAGTGACATAATTTTCAGCCAAAAATTGAGCAAAAATAATTTTTATTCACTGATTGCAGTTGCAAATGAAGTACATTTCCTTTGAATTATTTCCTTAGCAAATACTGAACTTTTTTAAATTAAAATTTGTCAAGAAAAAAAAAATTTGCGAGAAGAATTTTTAAGAAAATTTTCCAATTCTCAGTAGTATTTTTGAAAAAAATTTTTAAGTCGATTCTTAGGGGTGTATTTTTTGAGAAAAATTTTTGCTCGATTCTTAGGGGTGTATTTTTTGATTTTATTGCATTTTTATTAAGGAATTTTCCAAAAAATGCCGAAATAGTGAAAAAATAGTGACAAAACTCCAAAATAGTGAATTTCGCTATTTTAGTGACAAAGCTCCAAAATAGTGATTTCTAGTGACCGATAGTGACATCAGAATCGAAAATTTTTAATGCAGAAATGCGTTTTTTGAGCTCCTTTCTTCAAAACAATTGAGCAAAAAAAAAGTTTTTTCACTAAAAGTTGCGGCCCTATTCATCAGTAGCTGCTGACTTTTGGCTGGGATTTGTTATTTATTTAAATATTTTTTCTGCCCGCTTTTATTTTGTTGAGAAATGCACGAAAACAAAAAATTATTTAGCAGAAAAGTTCCGCCGTGTTTTAACGTCAATATCCATAAATATAAATTACAAACAAAACTATTGTATTTAGGAAAATATTTTTAAACTTTTTTTTATTGATAAATTTTGACATTTATTTTTTTTTATCAATATTTTGATGTTTTTTGCAATAACAAAAAATTATAAAAAAATTTTGAATGGCTGTCAAAAATTTTAAAACACAGCCTGAGTGATTTCTACTTAATATAATTGTCAGCACTAATAAATCTACCAATTCATGCTAAAGAAATGCCAAAATAATAATGAAAATAAAATTTTCACATTCTAAAATAAATCTCTCAAGGGCCTTTTTGGAGGCAAAGCAGTCTAAATTATCAATGAGTTCAATTATAGAAAAAAAAATTTGAATGGCTGTCAAAAATTTTAAAACACAGCCTGAGTGATTTCTACTTAATATAATTGTCAGCACTAATAAATCTACCAATTCATGCTAAAGAAATGCCAAAATAATAATGAAAATAAAATTTTCACATTCTAAAATAAATCTCTCAAGGGCCTTTTTGGAGGCAAAGCAGTCTAAATTATCAATGAG
>SIJG01000040.1:1202764-1273078 GCA_023374025.1 Heterodera schachtii
TGGTCACGTGGAATAGAATTGATGTCAAAATCGGAACAGTTGTACAAATTCTCATAATTATCATGTTGAAAAAGCATTAATTCCATTAAATTAAAATTTTTAAACTAAAAAGCATTATAAATGAATAAAAATTATTACTCAATCAAGGCTGGGCGAGATAATTTACAGTAGCCGCTAAATTTGCCGTTTTTCGCTTTACGCTTTTAAATAAAAACTTTTCCGTTAAAATAAACAAAATTGCCTCTAAAATCATATGCTTAAATATTTATAAATTTTAAAATTCTTAATTTCTTTCTGAGACCCGGAATTTTTAAGGTAAAATTTAAAATTTTATTTGAAGATTATTGCCTCTTGAAAATGGAAAATTTTTGAAAATTTGAGTATAATTTGTTAACAGATTTTGTCCAAAAATTGTCCAAAATTTGTGATTCTGAACAAATTTTTAAGAAAACAAAGTATTTTTGGGGTTCGGCGGTGCCATTACGCCATAAAATTACAAATTTTCTGAAGAATTTTAAGAAATAATAACAAAATAAGAACAATAGCCCGAAATAAGGACAAATCTTACAAATAAGGACATTTTTATTGTGTAAGATTTGGACCTTCCAAATAAGGACAAAAGTAGATAATATTCCCAATCAAATTATCGATTGATTTTCAATCGATAATTTGATCGGAGATTTTTTTCCTCTGACTTCCTTTCACAAACCCAAACCTATTGAATGTTTTCTAGAGAGAAAAAATAGTGAGGTAATGAGAGAGAAAATAGTGAAAGAGAGAGAGAAGAGTGAAAGGGAGAGAGAAATGCTGTGAGTGTGAGAGAGAGAGAAAGAAAATAGTGAGGGAGAGTGGGCGAGAGAAAAAGAGAAAAGTGAGAGAGAGAGCGAGAGAAAGGAAATAGTGAGTGATAATGTGCGAGAGAAAAAGAGAAAAGTGAGAGAGATAGAAAAACAGAGAAAAAAGTGAGAGAGAAGAGAAATGGCGAGAGAGAGAGAGAGAGAGAGAGAGAAACTTCTGAAGAAAGAGAGAAAGGAAGACAGCGAAAAATAAACTAAGTAGCCATTATATTATGGCATTAAAACCAACAGAGAAAGCCAAAAAATAAGTAGCCATTAAATATTACCTAATTGTTACAAGAAAAAAATAGGAAAAAATATATTAAGTTATTTAAATAATTAATTTATTGTATTTGTTATTACATATTTTTATTTTAACAAAAAATATATTTCTTATCATTATTTTGTGTTCAATTGTATTTATATTTATTTTATTTTTTCAAGGGTAATTAACAATTTTTGGAACAAAAAAAAAGGCACCACTAATTAGTGCCTTGGGGCGGGAAGCCGCTCCAAGGCATTGAACAATTGGCCGTGGCAGCCAAAATCCGTGCCATGCAAGGCAAATTGCTGTCCGGTGACGTCAATTTGCTGGACAGAACACGACGACATGAAGAACAGGTTGCGAGGCGAAGGAATGGCATAATTTGACGGAACCCGCGGATTTAGGGGAACTTTAATTAAGGAGAAAGCCCAAGACAATCCACGGGATCAATTGAAAAAGCATTTACTGGTGTCAACATCGGTCGGAATTGACGGAACGGCGCCGTAGGGAAAGAGAAATGGCACAAAACTTGGAGAGTCAAGAGTTGGAAGCAGCAGAGATTCGACAAACATTTGCTAATCTACAACAGGAAGTGGAGGCAAAATGACGCAAAGTGCACAAACTGAACGCCAAATTACAGGTGAACAAAACAAACACAATTAGGGACAAGAAAAACAGGGGAAAATGGACGACCGATTGGCCACCTTAACTAATATCAATTAATTACCATTTAACTTTTTTACAGTCTCTGCGGTTGGACCTACAAGATTTGGAAGAAGCAAATGCAGCCGAACGCCGTGGGCTCGAACAAACGGTGTTGGAGATGAACAAAGAGTTGGCAATGAAGTGGCTGATCATCGACAGTTTCGTGCCGTCAGCAGTAGCAGAATATGTTTGAAGAGAAGCCAACTTTGACGAGGGCGAGCAGCAATGGCGCTTGAGGGGCCAAGGCCACCCGGGCACTTCGAGCAGTACACTTTCATCCGACGGAATTGGTGGAAAACGGTCAACATTTTCACTAGTGTTTATATTTTTGACAAATCAGTCAATTTTAGTCCAATTGATCGGCTTAATTGGCATTGAGTCCGAACCCTCAAGCGGCAATGGTCGACTCAGGCCTCGGGAGCAGCAACGGCGGCAGTTACAGCCCATCCGTTCCGGAGGATGACGAACAGCAAAACATAGACTCAACCACAGAGGGACAAACCACAAAAGTGCCATTGGAACTGAAAAGACCGGTGAGGAAGGGGCGGACAGAAAGACAAAATGCCAAAGAAAAAGGCGAAGGTGCCGTTGGAAATTCGCTTTCCTTTCTCAGATTGCCTTTTCCTTTTTGCGACGTCCGATCAGTGCTTTTGAGTTAAGCTCAATGGCACAGCATCGCCAGAGATTGGGCCGACAAAAGCCCAAAATTGGCCAAAAACATTCCGTCGATTCGCCAAAATCTTTGCCCGAGCTTAGCATTCACGAGGAAATGCTTCGATTTGGCTGCGAAAACTTGTAAAAAGATTTTGTTAGAGTGTTTTTTCAGTTTGCCTTTGTTTAGGCTCACGTTTCATTATCAAACGGAAAAGGAAAAGCAGTCGAAATGACAAGCAAATGCCACCAACAATGCTTTACCTTTTCTCGTTGAATATTGTTGTAAATATGGATTATTCCCAAGTCCGCATCATTTTTCAATGTTATCTTCCCTAAGAATTCGTCGCAATTCATTGCACGGAGTGCCATTCTCTTCCCACACCAGCAACATTCCCAAAATGCCCATCAAATCCCAAAAATGGAAGAGCCCGCAGTGTGTTCAGCTCAGCGTCGGATCGCATGGCATTACAGCCCATCCGTTCCGGAGGATGACGAACAGCAAAACATAGACTCAACCACAGAGGGACAAACCACAAAAGTGCCATTGGAACTGAAAAGACCGGTGAGGAAGGGGCGGACAGAAAGAAAATGCCAAAGAAAAAGGCGAAGGTGCCGTTGGAAATTCGCTTTCCTTTCTCAGATTGCCTTTTCCTTTTTGCGACGTCCGACCAGTGCTTCTGAGTTAAGCTCAATGGCACAGCATCGCCAGAGATTGGGCCGACAAAAGCCCAAAATTGGCCAAAAACATTCCGTCGATTCGCCAAAATCTTTGCCCGAGCTTAGCATTCACGAGGAAATGCTTCGATTTGGCTGCGAAAACTTGTAAAAAGATTTTGTTAGAATGTTTTTTCAGTTTGCCTTTGTTTAGGCTCACTTTTCATTATCAAACGGAAAAGGAAAAGCAGTCGAAATGACAAGCAAATGCCACCAACAATGCTTTACCTTTTCTCGTTGAATATTGTTGTAAATATGGATTATTCCCAAGTCCGCATCATTTTTCAATGTTATCTTCCCTAAGAATTCGTCGCAATTCATTGCACGGAGTGCCATTCTCTTCCCACACCAGCAACATTCCCAAAATGCCCATCAAATCCCAAAAAATGGAAGAGCCCGCAGTGTGTTCAGCTCAGCGTCGGATCGCATGGCATTGGCCACAGGACAAACGGAGGCAAAGAATTGAAAATAACAACAAAAAAATTCAAAGATTTAAGCAGACAAAAGCAATACGCAACCAAAACGGAGTCCGAAAAGAGCAAACGGCTGGAGGAGAGAAAAGAAACATTGGCACAAGCGGAGGGAGTCAATTGGAAATGGCATTTCTTAAGGCACGCGGGCCTTGACTTATGAGGTGAATACTGTACGGCCTTACCATATCTCATCTTTAATGCTTACTAATAAAAACAACAATAGATTAAATCTTTATTTTGCGAGAAATGTCCGTGAGATTAAGTTGTAAAGTCCAAAGGAAAGGCTTTTAATGTTCCGGCGGGAAATTTTCCGATTATCCGTTACGACAAATTGCTCATTTCCATTTTATTTTTTATCAATAAAATGTTTAAATATTTAAAAATAATTTAGAATGATTTTAATTGGCTTAATTATTATTGCCTTTGTGACTTTCTGTCTTCTTTTGAGCTTTATTGGTTTTAGGGGTATTTTTTGATTATGCTGTTACTAATGATAATGATTCCTTATTTAAGCTCGTTCGCACTCTGCCTCTGTGTATGACCGTTTCCGTCGTGCTTCTCAAACTGGCACTCGCGCACATGTTATTGACTTTGATGAGCCGAGTACAAGTGCCGGAGCAAACCCTGTTCGTGGTGGCGGTGGCGGGCATTTTCCAATTGACGACGCAATGTGGTTGTCCATGTTTCGCCGATTGGTGGGTTTAATTTAATTCTTAGTTAAAGTTTATGTCTTATTTTGACAAAAAAATTTCAAAACGAATTTAAAAAAAATAAATTCTAATTTTAAGCTTTTTTTAAATTTAATTGACTTAACTATTTTTTCAAATTAATCAATAATGCTAAGAAAATTTGGCCACGTATTTTGAGACATTAAATTTAATTGAATAAAAAATTATACATTTTTTCTTATATTGTTAATTATTCGCCAACTTCATTTTTTTTTCAGAATAATCTGTCGCGAACTGTTGAAGCCATCAAAATTTGCCTTCAGTCCGTTCTCACTAATCAACAACTGAACAACTGGGATTTGGACAATTGCAACGAGGGAATTTACGTTTACGATTATTTATTATTGGCCGAACATTTATCGAAAAACAATTGTAATAATCGAATAAATAAATAATTATTTATTTATTATATTTATTTAAAGATTTCGTGTCGGTGCGCTCGGTTATGCCTGCCAACAATTGCTTTGGGTTGTTCTACTTTGAAATTACCGTTCTCCAGATGAAATCGTGAATTAAAAAAAATGTTTTCAAATCAATTTCATATTAAGTGATCTTGGAGTGGGCCTTGCACCCAACACAATGCAAATGCACGAACTGATAGGGCACTTTGAGTCAAGCATTGCACTGTGGAGCGACGGCTCTATCCATTGCAAATTGCCACATGCCGCGGATGTGCTTGACGGATTCGCACAATTTGGTGCCGGTGATGTGGTCGGATGCGGCATTGACGCCAGTAACAGGGGTGTTTTTTTCACATTGAACGGCCATAAAATTTGTGAGTAAATGAATGAATGGATTTTTAAAATGAAATTTTTCATTTTTAAGCCACCCAATTTCTGCAAGCCGATTCGTTTCACATGTACGCGTGCTGTACTCTCGTGGACATGAATGACGCAGTCCAGGCAAATTTCGGACCCGACTTCCTGTTCAACATTGTCGACATGGTGCCCTTCTGATGGGGTGTTTGTCAATTTGCCAGTGGATGATCGATCGGTTGGGAATTGCGATGTTGATAAAAATTTTCAACACTGTTAACAAATAAACCAAAATAATTGATTAAACCCGTTATACATTAAATAAAGTAAATTCTTTTCTTTTATGCCTTCCATTGGTCACTTATTGCTTTAAAAAAAAAGTGTTAGTTATTAGTTTTTTCAAAAAAAAGTTACCTATCGTTTTCTTCAGTCTACCCCCCCCCCCCCTTTGTCCCCTCCGATCCATCCCCCGTTCGTCAATCTTTGGTCCCAAACATTTTCTTTAATACTGTAATACATTAAATTTATATGATAATGATGATGATGAAGATGATAATGGTTGATTTTATTTAATTTTTTGATTGCTGTTTGCTAAGTTTATTATGTTACAACGATTAGCGATTCTTTTTTTTTTCTTGAAAGGCTTCAACTATTTTTGCGTAATAAAAGGCAGTAATGACTATTGCATAAGTCACTTTATTTGCACATTTTAAAAAAATCACCTTTTAGTTTTCTTTTTTTTTTTTTTTTTGCTTCACAACGCACAATGTCGAATGCGAGGGCAAGTTGTCAGCAATGTTTTTTATTTAAAAATAAATTTAGAACTTCGCTGGATTCGGGGGCCCGTTTGCATTTAATGGACAAACAAATTTTGTTATATTTTTCGTTTTTTGAATAAATGTACTTTTGTTCTGGTTTCAGCCTGTCTGGTATGATGGTTTGACATTTTCGTTACCCATACACCACCAATCACACATGCCTTTTCCACCACCACCACAACCATCACTGCTGTTTCCGCCGCAAGTACCACAAATGCCATTGGTTCTTAACCCGTTCCTCAATCCAATGCCGCCAATGCCGTCCCAATTCTCGCATCTTCCATTGATGAACCAATTTCCGCATGCGCTTACTGGGCCATTTCCACATCCGGTTTTTCTGCAGACACCCATGCCTGCTGCTTTTCCCCTTCCGACAGGGATAACACTCACCCGTCGTCAACATTTTGAGCGCATTGCTGCAGATGTTCATCGCCAGGGCGTCCCACAACAGCAACAACAACAACAAACAATACCAATGAACAATGAGGGAACGGGTCGGAATGCGGGTGTTCGACCATTTCTGGAGCAATTTTATCAGGATGGCACTACAACAATTGATTATTTCGTCTTCGATTGGCAAATTGGATCATTCATCCCGTAAACGCTTTTATTAAGTACAAAGTTTTTTTTTTTTTTGCTTAGTGGACTAACCCTTAAAGTGCTTGAGTTTGATTACGCGGAGAGAGTTCCTTTTCGAAATGGCACAACCGCGCCCGGCATAAATATTTTGCTGGAAAATGAACAGCATTTACGTGTTCATATTTGTGCAAGAGAGGCAAGGGCTACCCTACTTTCAAACACTCTTCTGGTTGGAGGCACTTACCGGTTCATGCATTTGAATGTGAGACCAAAGCGAGATTTTGGACAATCTGTGAACTACAGCTTAGCTTTTACTTTTGGAAGTTCTGTTCACATGATTCAGGTTTTTTTTTCATTTTATCACTAAGGGACCTATAGTTTCATTGGTTGTTCGAAGTGTGAGCGACCGGTCTTCTCAATTTGTTTGTCCAAAATCCCCTGTTCCCTCCCACCAGCAGCAAGGCGGGCAGATTTCGCATAATCAACAAACAATGCAAGGAGGACCTACAATGCCGACACGTCAAGCTGAGCAACATCCACCAACACTATCACCACAGATAAACAACGTACAGCAGCAACAGCAAAGTGTACCGAGTCCGCTGAACGAGCACCAACAGAGTGTACACCCATCTCGGGGTGAACATCCACAACCGCACCAACCTTTGCCAAACGTGGTGCAACCGCAACAGCAGCAACAGCCAAATCATCAGTTTTTGGCACTTGATCATGACAATGACGATCAGCTTTTGAACCAAATTTTTTTGGTAGTAAAATTTTTTGAAAATAAAACGTTAGACACGCGATTTACAGGATCTCACCACTTCCGCTGAAATGGAACCTGTCGCCTTGGACAACAACAACAACAACAACAACAACAATAATAATAATAATATGGTTTTGCAATAATTTTAGGTTTGTCTATCTGACTAATATTCCATTTTGTTTTAGAACCCACAAACTTCTTCAACAGCATCTTCATCTCGCCGTCGAAACAATGCCAGTGCCGGACGTGGTCGAGGAAGAGGACGAGGAGGAGGAGGCAGGCGCAGAGCGGTGAGAAACGCATGAATGAATGTTTGATTGATTAAACTGATATAAAAATAAATTTTGTGAATTATTTGTACCATTTTTTTTAAAAGAATGTTCGTCAGCAGCACCAAAGCGAATCAATTCTGTCTTCTCAATCCCAAACGGTCCAAGTACTTTCTCCATCAGAGCTTCAACATGGTCAGGGTTTAACACGCGAACAATGCGATAGTATACTTCCCAATCTGGAAGTGAACGAGGCAATGGTCCGGAATGATGAGCGATGTGTTATTTGCCAAATGGGATTTGACTTAGGGTCATTGAACGCCACCGAACTCCCATGCAAACATCTTTATCATTTGTCATGCGCTAGAGATTGGCTTATGCACCAAAATCGTTGTGCCATTTGTATGCGCCGTTTTGTGCTTGACTCTGATGCTTAAATAAATTTATTTTATGCAAAAAATTTTTGAAGGAGTGCGCATTATTTAAAAAATTCTTTGATTGGACTTTTTTGCAAAATAGTTTTGTGTTATATATGAAAAATAAGAGGAGAGCGAATGGGAGCGCCGTAGCATAGTGGTTAACGCTTTTGATTTAATGCTTTGGGGTTCTAGCCCGCACGGCGCTCCCATAATTAGGTAGGGATTAACAATTATTAATAATAATAATAACGCTTTATTAATTAACGCTTTATAAATTAACGCTTTATAAATAACTGCTTTAATATTAAATAAACAATATCATACCATACCATATCATACCATACCATACCATACCATACCATACCATACCATGCCATACCATACCATAACATACCATGCAATACCATACCATACCATACCATAACATACCATGCAATACCATACCATACCATACCATCCCATACCATGCCATACCATACCATACCATACTATACCATACCATACCATACCATGCCATAACATACCATGCAATACCATACCATACCATGCCATGCCATACCATACCATAACATACCATGCAATACCATACCATACCATACCATACCATGCAATACCATACCATACCATGCCATACCATACCATACCATACCATACCATACCATGCGATACCATACCATGCGATACCATACCATACCATACCATACCCCCCCCCCCCATTTTTTTGTTGCTACAAAAAATTAAATTTATTGTCATTTTTTATCCTTTGCTTTACACATTGATAGAATTGTGTTTTTTAGGTATAAAAAATGTCTAATTTTAATCAGAATGATTTTGCCATCACTTCGGTGCACGAAATGCGCAACCGACCTCGGAATACAATTGGTGAAATAGCGGAAGTGCGCTTTGCTCCCCTTGAAGAAGTGGAACGACCCGACCGTGTGCTCGAGCGTCTTGTACAACGGTTGTTTGACAGAGTGCTTGATGGACGTCCAGCACCGATGTTAATTGGTCTTCAACTGCATCCACCTACCTTCGAGAACCCATTTACGGTTCCACTTCGTCCACCTGAGCAAAACAATCCGGCTGCAATTGCTGATCTGATTCAAAGACTCAATGATCAATCTGCGGCCGGAATTGATCTGACTGGCGGGACAACAGTCACAAAAGTGCTTGCAGTTTGGCCAATGCAATCGGACCAAACTGAATCAGGGAGAGCAGGTTAAATTTTTTGTTTTGTTTAATTCATATTTTTTTTGTTGTATAGGCGCATGCAGTCTTGATGAAGAGCACCGATTGGTGAACACTGTTCGCTCGTTGATCCGCATTAAGAATCCGAATGATCGACTTTGTTTGGCCAGAGCTGTGTTGCTTGGTCTTCACGATTGGCGGTCACGATCACCAGACGGAGGCGGACCGACAGCATTCAAAAGTTACGCAAATCGCCAGCACACCCACGGGCCTGAGGCACGTAACTTATTGAGACGTGCCGCAATTCCCCGAAACAAACACATGTACACAATTGATGACGTCCAAAAATTACAAAATTGGATTGATCAACGATACGGGCCAGGAGAAATTCGAATTGCGGTTTTTGAGAAGGAACGTGAGTACCGAATTGTGTTCAAGGCTGCATCAGGCGAGGCAGCCAAGTTCAACTTGTGTCTTTTGTTCGAAAATCAACACTTCAACTACATCGGTCGAATTGAGCAACTGTTTCGTGTGCAAGGATATTGTATTGATTGTGAACGTCGTGTGACACGTTGGTACCACCCGCAGGAATGCAAAGTCGTCTGCCGTCTGTGTTTACGTTTCGGCGCTGGGTATCCATGTAAACAACAACAACAACAATCCCGAGAAGATGGATCAACTGGCAATCGTCTTTGCCGTGATTGTCAATTCGTTTTTCCAAATGACGACTGCTTCGCCTATCATCTGAGCAATCGGGCACCTACAAGCATGTATAATCAGGGAGGACGCACTTTTCGCCCAATATGTGAATGGAGAAGAGCGTGCCGACAATGTGGAGCCATAACTTATGCTAATTATCCGCATAAATGTCCAGCACAAATTGGCCAAACGGAATGGATGCGCTGTGCACGATGCTTTGGACCACATCAAAGTGGAGACCCTTGTTTTATACAACCTCTCAAGGACGAACCTACGAGGAGGAGGAGGAGAGGAAGAGGACGACAACAACAACAACAAATAACGATGACGAAGATGATGATGATAATGGTAACGAGGAGGGAGACGACGGTCATGATGCTGATGATGATGAAGAAGGAGATGGAACAAATGGATCGGTCAGACTTTGCTTTTTCGACGCTGAAACATCCCAGGATTTACCACTTCAACTGCGTACCAAGGTTGTACAGAAGCATGTTCCGATGCTCATTATTGCCGAAATTATCTGCGAAGCGTGCATAAATGAAGGAATTTCGGTTCACTCTGGTGCTGGACAATACGCAAATGGGTGTGTGTGTAGTCCTCCTACGGGACCAAGGGGACGTCGCTGGTGTTCTCCTCCGTTTCTGAATGCACCTGGGGATGGCAGTGCTCTACCAACCAATGTCCACTACAACCCACGAAGACTGTTTTTCCATAGTTTTGACGACGCGACCAACAATGATCCGGTTGACGATTTTATCAACTTTCTCACCGGAAGTGGCCCACATGGTGTTCAAACAATTTGTTTATCACACAATGGCGGAAAATACGACATTCATTTAATACTGGAGGCACTTCACCGGCGCAATTTACCACCAAAGCGTATTTGCACAACCGGACTAAAAATTTTTTCGATGACTTTGAAAGGGAACCATCAACGACACGTGATCTTTAAAGACTCGCTGAACTACTTCTTCTGTGAATTGGATGCACTGCCACGCACATTTGGATTGAACTCTGAAGTTGCAACAGCAAAACCTTTTTTTCCATATCTGTTCATTCGGCGTGAAAATTTACATCAAAGATTGCATGGTTTACCGGGCAAAGAATTTTATCAGCCTGATCACATGAAAACATCAAAGAGAGATTCATTTATGCATTGGTGGGAGGCCGAGAATCGCTCTGCACGCTTCCAATTGCGTGAACAACTCATCCTGTACTGTATGAATGATGTGGCAATTCTGCGCGAAAGTGTACTTCAATTTCGCCAAATTATCGCTGAAAATACGAGAGGACTTGACCCGTTCAAAATCTCATCCACGGCAGCTGGTCTTGCCTTGGCCACTCTCCGCCGCTGCTTTCTTCCAATGAACAAGCTTGTTAATGCGCCAGAAGGTGGCTACCTAAGGGGGCGGCGAGCATCTGCTGAATCGGCACGATACATTCGTTATTATGAAATGACACATCCGGGAGTACATGTTAGGTCTGCCCAATGGTCAATTGGTGAGGCTAACGTCGAAGACACTGGCTACCGCCTTGATGGATTAGTCACACGTGAACCCCCTCAACGAAACCTTGCCATTGAATACATGGGTTGCTTTTATCATGGTAAAAAAAAGGTCGCCCTTTTTAACTGAAAACAATGCTTCAAGGTTGCCCCAAGTGTTACGTTAACGACCGACAACAAAAATTGGCGGGTGGAAGGACAGCAGAAGACCTGTATGAACGAACCAAGAGGCGACTATTTGAACTGCAAAATCAGCATGGCTTTGAGCTGGAAGTTGTCTGGGGATGTGAAGTGAAGCAACGTCTTCGTGCTGACCCAGAATTTCGCCGGGCGTACAATGACTCATTCGTTCCAAGACCGCTTGATCCAAGAGAGGATGCGCTACGGGGTGGTCGCACCGAACCGTTTATTCTTCATTACACATGCAGTCCGGACGAAGAGATAATTCTCATTGACATAGTAAAAAAAATGTTAAGAAAAAAATTTTTTTTTCATTAAAGGTGAGCTTGTATCCATATGTGATGAAGGCATTCCCGTTTCCTGTTGGTAACCCACGCGTTCTCACGCGTGAGACACTTCTATGCGCACCAACATCACCGCTTCCATGGTGTTCTGTTGACGCGAACTCATTCAAAGGGCTGTTGTTTGTGCGTGTTCTACCCCCAGATCCAGCTGTACACCCGCTAAAAGTTCCTTTGCTTCCCTACCGCACTACCGACGGACGCCTAACTTTTCCGCTTTGTGCACGCTGTGCTGACAACCGACAACAACGGGCATGCAAACACATTGATGCATCAAGAGCATGGGTTTCCGCGTAATTTTATGAAATTAATTCATGTAAATTTACTTTTTTTCCGGTGCATAGATACACCCATGTTGAATTGAACAAAGCACTGGAGCTTGGCTATAAGGTTATTGATTTATTTGAGGTAAAGATAACGTAACGTTTATTGCACTTAAACTTCAAAAAATAAGGTATGGCACTATGAAGAATGGGATAACCAACTGTTTCGTGAATATATGAACACCTTTGTGGGTCTTAAAGTTGAAGCAAGCGGTTGGCCATCCGGTTGTGATTCCAATGAACAGCGCAGAACCTATGTAGACGAATTTAGGCGGGTTGAAGGCATTCAGTTGGACGCTAACAAAATTTCAAACAACCCTGGACTTCGAATGGTTGCGGTAAAAAAATCTACAGACTTATAGTTATTGAAGATAAAAAAAACAGAAAATTCTTGCAAACTCTCTCTGGGGAAAACTTGCACAACGAGTCGGTGGAACGGAAGTGCGTTATACCCGAACTCCAGCTGAGTTTCATGCACTGCTTGAGAATCGCAACTTTGACATTATTGACTTTCATCATGTCTCTCCCCATATGGACCGAGTAGTAGTGAGGAAAAAGGCTGAATTTGCAAAAGCACCATCAACCAACTGCTTACCAATTGCAATTTTTGTCACTTCATATGCTCGTCTACACCTTTATGACTATATGGAACAAGTGCTGCGTCTTGGTCATAAGCTCCTTTATTGCGGTGAGCCAAAAAAACAAAAAATTTTTACATTTACTGACCTATTATTCAAGATACTGATTCAATTTATTACGTGACAAGCAACGGAAAACAGCATGTGCCTGAAGGTGAAGCGCTGGGACAGATGAAGAGGGAACATTGTTCGAGGCGAATATACGAATTTGTGTCCGGTGGTCCAAAAAATTATGGCTTTCGCCATTGTGATCGCATAAACAGAGAGGATGAGCGGGCTGAATTGAAAGTCCGAAGTTTTCGTCTCTCATATTCCGCTCAACAGCTGCTCAACTTCGAGTCCATGAAGCGCATTGTTTTGGAGCATTACAACATTGATGGACAAATGTCATCACATTTTTCTCTCATAATTCCCAAAATACACTAAAATTCTATTCCACAGTGATGATGTGCTGGACATGGAAGGTGTTCATGTTGCACCGGGAAGCAACGCGTCAATAAGAATCGAATTTCCACAAATTGGCCGTACTCCATGTTCGGATCTGTACACCTACGACGCTCACAAGGACTACCAGCCTCATTATGTGAAGGGACGCATTCGGCCCAGCATGGAAACTGTACCATTCGGATTTCGTGAAGTACAACCGGTTCAAGAACAAGCTGAACAACAACAACAACAACAACAGAATGATTTTGATGACAACTTATTAATTTCTAACCTTCCCGGATGTTCAAATTGGAATCAATAAAAAAACTGACATATAATAGAAGAAACTTGCAAGAATTTGATATACAGAAAAATTAGTAATTTACAATATCTAAGAACAATTGCAAGGCATTAGACAGATGTTCCTGCTTTTTGGATCCTGTAAAAATGATTTTTCCAGAATGATAGGCTAAACAGGTGACCAAAGCGTGATTGTCTACAACAATCTTACAACGCATAGCGGGAAAAATGGTGGGATCATATTGGATGTTACGAAATCTGTGTGGGTCCAGTGTTGGTATAAAATTCAACAGAGACAAACGATGGGGTAAAGTGAATGAACCAACTATGTTTGTCACACGTATCTCATGGAGTTCTAGCGGAGAGCCCAAAGCATGCTGCACCCTCCTTCTGATTTTTTGCGCCTCGCGTACCGCTCTGCTCGGACAAGGAACACCTGTTAACACCGCACGGGCTGATCGAAATAAAAGACACGCAAGAGTGCGTTGTTGAGGCAGACGCAGTCGTATGATGATTGCATGAAATCGCTGGGGATCGTACTCCGAATTGAAGCCGTTTTGAGCAATTTTCAAAAACTCTGTGTTTGTGAAGGGCGCCCGCTGTAGTTGAAATGTCACTGTACAATTTTGAATAGTCAACATTTATTTTTTTAAATCTGGCATTAAAAAACAAACAATATTTGAATTAAAAAACGTCCGTTCATCATCTTTTTCACTAAATCATGGTTCTTTAACAACAACAACACTCAGACACTCAAGCGGAAACAGAGAGCTATGATCACCACCGCCAAATTGAAGAACGCATGGCAGCTGGGGATAAACCAGCTTTATACCATGTTTCACATAGTAGTAGACGCGCACCTTAAAGTGTATTGTGACACATAAATTGGTTAAATTTAAATTTAAATCAATGACAAACCGTAATGCCAAGATAACCGCGCATAGCATATGCAGTTTGAGCAGGATGAATTGTCAGTTCGTTGCAATGGACGCGCATGTTTTTCCAGGCAGGGCGCAGATGATTGGTGCGTAAATGAAGATTGGAACGCAACATTTCCGAAATTTCACGACGTTTGCTCAGCGTCTGCAGCAGAACGTGAAGCTCGTTCATTGAACATTTGTAGTGTTTGCAGAGAAAATCAATCAACGGCACACTCTTCTGCTTTTCATTGCAACTGCACTTGGTTTGTGGTTGCGGCTGTTTTGGCAACTCAATGTTGTCTAAATTTAAAAAACTGTTTTTTAATGTCTAAAAATAATTAAATAAACCTTTCACTTGTTCCAGTTCCATTTGGTTATTTTGCAATTCCATCGCCCGCTCCTCCTCTTCCTCGATGATTTTAAGCCAGCTCATTTGTCCTTCCTGAAAATTTATTTTTTTTTTACTTTTACTAATACAGAATTATTATTTACATTTTCTTAAAAAAACACCTGTGTTGCCTTAGCTTTCTTCTTCTTCATTTCCTGTTGTCATCTTTTGCTCCGGGTACGCATTGTGGAGCCAATCGGTCGCAAGAATCGCATCCATTTGTTTAATAGTTAGGAGAATATTATTATTATTATTTCTGTAACACATAAACAGCTTAACTGTGTATATATAATATCTTTAAACATAAAAATATAAGATAAACCGTTTTGCAAAACCAAAAAAAAATGGCAGACAATTTTCAAAAATTTGATGAAAAACACTTACAACTCAGACACCCGTTTACGCTAACAATCTCAGGGAGCACGGGGAGTGGAAAATCGGAATGGGTGTTGCGAATGCTGAGGAATGTAAATGCGCTAGTTTCGGAACCCATCTCGGAGATTTTCTATTGTTATGGGGAGTTGAACCCAAATGTAATACAGCTTCAGAAAAGTGGACACATCGGCGGTTGTAGGGTTATTGTACATGCTGGAACACCAACCGAAGATCAGGTTAATCGGCGCGCAAAAGAGAGTGATGGAAAACTGCTGATGGTGCTGGATGATCTCATGGTTGGTATGGGGCAACAATTTCTTGACACTGTGTTCACCCGGGGGTCGCACAATTGGGGGGTCAGCGTCGTGTTGGTCACTCAACATTTGTTCGCGAAAGAACTACGGGTTGCGCGCAACAACTCCCACTATCTGGTGCTGATGCGTAACCCGGCGGGCGCGCTCCAAGTGCGGACGCTCGCCTCACAGCTATTTCCGACGAAAAGCAACTATTTCACGGAAGCATACCGGGATGCAACTGAAAAGCAATTTGGCTACCTACTGATTGACATGCACCCCGAGAGTCCAGAATTGCTGCGTCTAAAAACGAATATATATGGAGAGCAAGGGGATGGGCTTCCCCCAATGGTTTATGTTGCAAAATGAAACATATCGAAAGAAGAAGAAGACTAACCGATAAACATAATATCAATGTTAGCCCGCTGATGTTGAAAAATGCTGACTTCTTGCGCCACTTTCGCTCTAAATGTCGCTCAAAAAGTAGCCAGCGCAAAATGATTGAGAACGCTTTGGATGAACAGTTGCTCTGCTTTGTGGAGATGGGTTTTAATGTGTTGAAGGGCCGTGTTCCGTTAGGAAAGCTACAAATTCAACGGTTGGGTGCATTGAAGCATCAGTTGAGGCGCTTAGCACGCGCACGTTGCGCAAAAACAGCGCGCAGAGTACTGTTACTGAACCGTCAAAACCAACACCACCAAACCGGTGCTGGCTTTCCGGTGATGGCCAGTATGCTGACGAGCATTCTCTTGCCATTGTTAATGGACAAATTGCTGCCAAAAAGGGATTGATAAATAAATAAATATATAAAAGCAAAACAACAGGAGCACTCATTTAATTAAACATTGAGGAGAGCGCAAAAAAATGCGTCACGCAATGCGAATGTTTCTCGTCCCGGAGGACGTCTTTCAGTCGGTATTTGTTCAACCCCAAGCAGCAGCAGCAGCAGCAGCAGACGGTGCAGACGGCACACCAATTGGGCTTTTGCGCTCGCGCATCCAACAAATTGAGCGCAACAGGGAGCTGAACGAAGAGCAGAAGGCCGCCCAATACCATCAGGAATTCAAACGGCTCAACAAACTGGTGCGCGAGCAGGAGGAGCAGCCGATCAATGTTCGACTTCAAAACGAACCGGATAGAAAAAAATCTCCAACGCCGCCGCCGCCGCCGACGATCGATCATTCAACGCCAAAAACATTGAAGAAAAAAACTGTACCACCACTGAAGAGGCAAAGACAACACTACACACAGAAGGCAGGGGCATCATCAAATCGCAGGCCTGCCCAAAAACAACAAAGAAAAGCAGCAGCAGCAGCAGCAAACAGCAGTGGAAATGGAGAAACTGAAAAAGAAGAGGGTGAAGGAGATGATGGGGAACAGTGGGACGATGCACAATCATCATCGTCCGCAGCGTCAACGGGTAGTGCAGCAAAAAGAGTGCTCAGAGCAAGGGTTGGGGGAGGAGGAGGAGGAGGAGAAACGTCTGAACAAACCAAACACAACTACCAGATGACCAAAAATGCACTGATTACCCATATTCGAAAAAAGGGGAACAGTCTGGGAGTCAGTGATCAAGGAAAGATTTTGCGCGCAGATGGGTCCGAGTTTAAAACGAGCAGTGTGGAGGCAATTGTCATCCATTTGTTGAACAGGGACAAGCGAAGCGAGTTCAAGGGGCAGCCTGTAGGCTATAAGGAATTTGCTGAAAAGGCTAGAGAGGATCCGTTGTTGAAAAAGTATTTGTTCCCGCAACAGCCCCTACAATTTGGCAAAGGCCTAACTGATTTTAAGCATGGAAAAGGACATAAAAAGAGGTGCGAAGGAGGAGGACAAAGTGCCTTCAGGTTCAAACCGACACTATGGTAGTAGACCGGAAGAAAGAACAGCTGTTGGACCAACTGTACAAAGATGTTAACTCATCGGTCAGCTTTACCAGCGTTGAACCGCTTTTGCGTGAGGCGAAAAAAGTGAACAATCAAATGAGTAGAAAGGATGTAGTGGACTATTTGGCCACCCAACGCACATACACCATTCATAGACAAGCGAAGCGGCGCTACAAACAACTACCAACACTCGCTTCGGGCCTGCATACCGAGTGGCAAGCAGACCTGTCTGTCTTTGACAAATTGTCGCGAGAGAATCACGGTTACAAATACCTTCTTGTATGCATCGATACACTGAGCAGACAGCTCTTTGTTGAGCCGGCAAAAAGCAAAAAGGGCGCCGACATGGTTGCTGCTTTTGAACGCTTGTTCAAACGCTCCAAATACATACCTTGGACACTGTTGACCGACCAAGGGCTCGAATTTAAGGCAAAAGATGTTCAGGAATATTTCAAAAGTAAGAACGTAAAAAACTTTTTTATGTACACCTCACCGCGAATTCACGCAGGCATGGCCGAACGGGCCAACCGAACCATCAAAGAACGTCTTTATCGCTATTTCACGGAACGGGGTACCCAAAAATGGGTTGATGTGATACAGCAAATTGTGCATGGAATAAACCATTCGTACAACTCCAGCATAAAAATGCGCCCAGTTGATGTGAATTTTGAGAATGCAGAAAAGCTCAGGAAAAAACTTAAGCAGAACGCTATCGGTGGGACAGCGGAAGAAGCAGCAAAACGGAAACAACCACAACCACGTTTTAAGGTGGGTGACCGTGTGCGCATTGAGAAGTACAAACACGTGTTCCAAAAGGGCTACACTGGCCGCTTCACCAACGAAGTGTTCACTGTTGCCGAAGTGCACACTGACCGCTTTCCCGTCACGTACCGAATACGTGACGACGACGGTTCCCTGATCAAGGGTCGTTTCTATAACAACGATCTTTGTCGTGTGCTAGAGCGAAAAAACGATGGTGATGCTGATGATGTCCTATATGACATTGAAAAGGTCGTCCAAAAAAAGAAAAAGCAAGGTGTTGAATACGTTTTGGTGAAATGGAAAGGGTACAGTCAGCGATACAACAGCTGGATTCCTGCAAGCTCCATGACATGGAAAAATATATAAAGGGGTGTTTTTTAAAAGAAAAATGAGAATGCCTTCATCAAACTCATTCTATGTGATCGTTCCCTCCAACACAAATGTTGAAGGAAATCGCACAAACTCTTTTCGAGTTCGACTGCCAAGAAAACTTCAATTTAACTCGGAATGGGACGTAGGCTTAGGTGTGATCATATACCCCCATTCATGGCCCTCACTCGGCACATCAGAGGATCAATTTGTTCAAATTGAATGGAAGATTGGAGAGAATGTTCAGATACCAATTCCATCGTCTAACGTGACAAACCCCGTTGAGCTTTGGAAAAGTCTTTACAAACTGCTTGAAGAAGGCAACAAACCGTTAGCAATTAAAGTGGAAGGCGTACAGAAAAAATTCACTGAAGCGGCGAATACAGCACGTCAATTGGGCAGAGCAGAGTATATCAAAAAACAACAACAACAACAAAGAGACAAAAGAAATGTTAATGATGACGAAGACGAAGAACAACTGTTAAACGCCCTTTTAGCTGGGGTTGACACGTTGCTTGATCTTTACGGAGCAACCAGTGGTGGTCTCCTTGAGAGAGAAAAACGTGCAGCAACAAGCAAGGTCCCACTGAGGAATTGGGATGACACTGAAGAGGAATACCAGAAAAAACTTGATAAATATTTTTCGCGCCTACGTGGCAGTAATTTAGAGCGCTTAGAGGGACTAATAACAGAAAAGTTGAATGCAGAAATTGCATTGATGGATGACGAAAAAAGGAAAATTCTCGATCAAACCAAAGAATTAGGCATGACAGCATGGATAAAAATTTTCCAATCAGCATACTCTGCATGTTTCCTGCATTTTGACAGTACAACGAACAGATTTTCGTTGAAACTGGACGATCGTTATGTACAAAAAATAAAAATTTCCGACCAATTGGCCTACATTTTGGGTTTTAACTCAACCGATTTCACTGAAAAAGAAACGGTTGCAAAATTTATGCCTGACATGAGTGGAGGAGTTGCTTCTTTTCATGTTTATGCGCCTGATCTAATTGAACCAATGATGATCGGTGACGTGATTGCCCCCGTTTTGCGCATCGTTACGATTCGGGGAAAACCTGACGAAATTATTGAAGAGCAGTTCCTGTCCGCGCAATACCATCGTGTACTAGTGAAAGAAATAAGTGAAATTTTCATCGAAATCAGAACATCCGGTGGTAACTTAATGCCATTTCAATACGGTACATGTACATTAACGCTACACTTTAGAAAGAGTTCCTACTTTAAAAAATGAACAGTGTTCAAATAAATAAAATTCTTTCTCGAAACCCAGTCACGCGTTCGACCTTTTTAGGGTGTTTTCCATCAGATCAAATTCCAGCAGGAGCAGCTACACCAGTTCCTTACTCAATGGTGATTAATGTTGACCCGAGCGGTTCACCTGGCTCACATTGGGTTGCCGTGTATTGCGAGCAGCAAAACCGGGTGGAATACTACGATTCCACAGGAATTTGGCCACCATTAAGCCCTTTCATCCAAAAATTTTTAAAGAGTTTTGCTCACATTCAGTTTCATCAACTCCCACTCCAAGCACCATACTCACACTCGTGTGGAAAGCATGCAATTTTCTTTATATTTGGACGGTGTACGGGGATGCACTTTGAAGCAATTTTGCAACTGCTAAAACGCGCAAAAATATCGCCAGATCTTTTTGTAAATAAATTTTTGCAAAAAAATGTGTTCAAAACAAATATAAATAACTAGAAAACTCTATTTAAAAAGCGCAAAAAAAAAAGAAAGAAAAATGCACGTTGATTTTGATCCTTTTAAAGTTGAATGGTCAGCATTGACGCAAATTTCTCCAGAAGTAGTCGTACAATACGGTGGTTATAATGTGTTCAGAGGGGTTCCTTACCAGCGCGGTAGTGGTATCGGATCTGTTTTTAGGAGTCTGCTGCGTTACCTAATGCCAATCGGGAAGGAAATAGGGACAGCCATCGGGCGCCAGGGACTTGAATCGGGAAATCGAGTTCTATCCAATGTATTAGAGGGTAGGGACCTCAAAGAGTCCCTGGTTAGTGAGGGAAAAACGGGGCTTAAAAATTTGCTAGAGAAAGCAGCCAACAACATAAATGCCCAAAAAGGTCAAGGGTTCGACTTTAAACGATACACAAAGAGAAATGATGCACAAGAAGGTGGTGCAATAGGTAAAGCAAAAAAAGGTATAAATAAACTACAATCGAGGTTGGGACCACACGATTTCCTACCAGCAAACACCCCAGCAGGTCGGAAGAAAAAACACACTACTAAAAAGAAATCGGTCAAACGCCTTCGTACCGATATACTTGGAACCTATTAATAAGCAACTCCCCGGAGTAGTAACATCATGAGTTGTTCACAAAAAATTAGCGAAAGTAGTCCTCTTGCTACAAATAGTGCGCTGAACATTTTTTCAGTACCTCCGACAAATGTGTCGGTTGTGCGCTCCTATTTCCGTGAAGTTCTCCCCCTAGTGACAATAACACAAGAATCTCCATATCTTTTTCGCCTTTACAGCGACAATCTTTGGACCGATCTTTCCCGGATTTATCTCTTTCTTGACCTTTCAATAGAAAAACCGGATGTGGACGGTAACTGGGTGTCAATCACAGCTACCGATGCTCAAGTCGGTACCATTCAGGGAATTGGTCAAACCTTTGTTCAACAACTAAAAGTTTCAGTTGGAAACACTGAAATTTACGACAGCGGAAATTTGTATCCATATAAGGTTTACATTACGAACACGCTTTCGTTTCCAATGAACGTCAAAAAAAGCTTCCTAGCTTCAACTGGTCACTATGCGACACGCACACACGACAGCGTCGGTGATGAGGGCTTTAAAGCTCGGTGCAAAATTTTTGAGGGTGGAAAGCGAGCCCAATTTCTTTCACGCCTGGACTTTGACCTGGGAAACCAAGAACTTTATTTGTTGAACAATTTGGATCTCTTATTTACAATTTACAAAGCTCGTGACTCTTTCATCATGCAGACATTGAAAGCAAACGACACTACCAGATACCGCGTTAGAGTCCATGACGTAAAACTGTATGCAAAAATGATTGATGTTCAGTCATCTTTGAATTTAAGTATCTACAAAACGCTTGAAAAACAACCAGCCACATATGCAGTGCGAAAAACTGAAATCAAATCATGCTTTATAAGTGAAGGTAGGTTTGAAATTGACTACAATGTGTTCAGTGCAACAATTCCTCGACGTATGACAATCGCACTCGTCGCAAACGGGGCATTTAACGGAAATTATGCTCTCTCTCCATTTAATTTTAAACCGTTTGACATTCGAGACGTTGCCGTGTACGCTGGCGGCATGATTTACCCAATTGTTCCATACAAGCTTGACTTTGCCAAAGATATTTACGTCCGTCCTTTTGTTGACATGTATGAGGCACTTGGCATGGCTAATTCAGAACGTTCTTTCGACATCACAAAAGAGCAATTCAAATCTGGCTGGACCTTTTTCGTAATTCCACTCACATCGACGCTTGACGATAGCACAGGGTATGAACTCTTACGAAGCGGGACAACCAGCATTCGCGCAACATTTAATAGTGCAATTCCTGAGGGGGGAGTTGAAATGATTGTGTTGGGTGAATTTGACCAAATGATAATGATAGACTACAACCGTCACATTGTTTCCGATTCCAAGCTTAGCTAACCTTAACTGTATAAATAAGATGCATAATGCAAAAAAATGTCACTATAAAAATGGCCTTTTTAAACAGTACAGCATACGCAAGTTTACAGCCAGAGATACAAGTACTAACATTTGAAAACAAAAGCGTTCATCCTAACTTCCTCATGCAACTTCTATTGCTTGCCCACTATCTCATTGCTTTTCCCGTTTTCATTTTATGCTGGTATTCTTTGATAAATTTTCTTAAGAGAAGAGGACATATTTCTCAGCGTGATGCCAGTGAGATGATGGATGATTTGCGAAATTATCAGTTACCAAGAAATTCTCCAATTATTTTTCCAAGTTTATCAATAAAGAAATGACACAATACACTTTTTTTTTTTCACTTGATCCTCCTTTCAGCCTTGGTGAAGATCAAAACTAAATTTAAGGGGTGTTTTTTTTCTAGTTGAAAAATTTGGGTTACGTGACGAACGCGTATGGACCAAGCTTTTCCAACAACATTAATTGGATTGTTATGAGGAGGGTTGACGATCCACCGCTCGGATAGGTCCAACTGCAAATCTCGGTGTGCTCATTGCGAAAAATTGTCAGGGTGCAATCCTGTCTCGTGGTGAATTCACGAAGAAAAAACAAAATGGCAATCACATCGAGACCATTTTGGAGTTTGTGTCTCATCATCTTCAACAATAAAATGCATTTTTAACGGATTTCAAAACCAAAGGACATGTTAAATCCTTTTTTTGAAGCGCACAACAAAATGAATCCGTTTCTCTCTCTCTCTCTCTCTCTCAATTTTTCTTGGCCTTTTTGGTAGCAATCCCATCAACATCACCAGCATCATCATCCTTTTCTTTTGGCACATCACTGTCATTTTTTCCGGGGCACTTCTTGAACAAATTGACAATCCAATCAAATCCGGTGTAAGTCTGACTGTTCGCCTAGACAGTGAGTTTGTCAAATATGTAGTAAATAGCAAAAAAAAAAAACCTTAATGTTGACTTTTGCAATCAGCTTCACAGCAATCAAATCGTCCAAATGTTTCGCAAGACTCTCCGGCTCCTTCTCCTTGGCGAGCAATTCGGCAGCTTTCATTCCCAAAAACTCTTCGGCAACACTTGAAAACATGGTGACACGTTGCGCAATGTCTGCTTGTTCAACATCTTGCAGCAGAAGACGAACAAACACCGTGTGGATTGGAGCAATCGCTTTTTGGCCGCAAGCCTCACACATGTTGTCATCGGACAATTTTCGGCGGCAAATGAGCCCTTTGGAACGGAATGGGCATGCCTAAAGCAAAAAATTAATAATTTAATTAATTAACTTAATTTGGACTTTGTAAACACGGTACTGCATATTTGTCACTTTCCCCAAAACATAAAAAACGCCGGCCGAATTGAAGTTGACCACATCGCTGATGTTTTTCGGCTCAACGGAATCCAACTCTTCTTGCTGGCGTGTTCCCTGCTCCGGGAGTTGGAAGCGTTTAAGAGAATTCATTGGAGGAGGATTGGAAAAAAATCGAATGTGGATGGAATTTTTTTTAATGGACGAGTGATTTTTATGTAGAAAAACTGTGATTAAATAGCAAAATGAGGGGCGGGACAATGAAAGTAAAAGCCAAAAAGGCGGAGTCAACTTCTTATCAAAGCAAAAACAAAAATCAATGGGTATTACCAACAAGAAAAGGGGCGGAGTCTTTTTACTTTCAATGATGGCGTCATTTTTTTACAATTTAATGAAGCAAAAAATGGCCAATTGGGTAGTACAATAATTTGGCATGGGTTCGAGTCCAACCGGTTGCAAAGGTTTTTTGCTAATTTATTTAAAATTTTGGATACGATACTTGCAATAGGCTTGGGTTTATTGCTTGTTTGTGTACAGTCCTTACAATAAGTTTGGCCATGGGGGGGGGGCATAAATAAAATTATCGATTGATAAATTTAAAAAATTAAATTAAAATCGATTTCATTGACAGAGAAAACATAGAATGTACTCTCTCTCTCCCGTGGAGACCATCCAATAGGTTTAGGTTTGTGGAAGGGGATATCAAAGAAAAAAGTAGACACTCAAATTATCGATAGAAAATCAATCGATAATTTGATTGGGAATATTATCTACTGTTGTCCACCGCTTCGCTTTGTCAATTTGAAGTTTGGCGGTCTGTTCCCCGAATTTCCATGCGATGACGGTGCCATGGCATCGGATGGACAAGCGGTGGCAAAATGGCTGTTCACTCCCCATCCAGACAATGTGCCAAAAATGTTCAGAAGCGCATATTTCAGAGAGCAACATGAGAATTGGCCGCTAAAAATTTAAGCCTTCAAAGCGGTGTTTTCTTTTATCTTTTCGTATTTCCTATTCAATTTTTCCGTGTTTTAGGCATTTGCCAATGCTTCGTCTCCCGCCAATTTCATCCTTTCCATTTGGTCTCCGTCACTTTTTCGTAACTCCGTTGTGCGCTTTGATCTGACAAATGAAATGACTCGGGAACAATTGGCATTGAAAACAATTGACAATAGCTGGCATATTTTGTTCGTCCGTTGTCCAATTGTGCGAGACCAAAGCAAATGGACAAAATAGGAAAAAGAAGCGATTGATTTGGGAATTTATGATCAGCGGAATCAAATTGACATTAGAATTTATCAAGAGGACAAAATCTGGATGGGTCAGTGAACGATTATTGAAAATCTAATTTATAATTTTTCCGATTTTTAGGCTTCTCGACGCAATGATCGGCCCAAGTGATCAGCAGCAGAAGTGAACGAACGATTTGCTGAGAAGTGGTCGATCAATTGGAATTATGAAATTGGAGAATGAATTTTTGAAATTTTCTTTTTTTAAACTGATCACTGTCAACTTTTATTTGTGTTGGGTATGCCTTAGGGTAATTTTAGAGATTTTCGAAGTCGGAATTGACTTTTGGGATAAAATTTTCCCGATTTTGATACATATTATTCCTCCGCGCGCCTATCTCTGATGCCAGAAACCCTCTTTTTTTTTGAAAAAGCTAGCCCAAAGCAGGAGAATTTTTGCTGCTGTTTTTTCCATGCCGTAGCCGGCGGGGATGACATTTCTCCCAAATATTTTCAACAATTGCATGTTAACTAATTAAAATTTCCTCACTTTCTCTTCACTATCTCATATTTTCTCTCCCTCATACACTATTTCCCGCTCCCTCGCCGCCCGCCTCTCTGCACTCCATCCCTCCTTTTACTGCAGAGAGCACAGAGCGGCGGACCGGGGATTTATGGCAACCGATTTTTCCATGACCACTCATAACGCTGGGCAGCCGCTAAGCTCTCCTTGATTAAAGTGTCGATTCCGATCAGTCTGAGCATTTCTTTGGTGATTGATCAGTGGCTTCTAACACTCTGATCAGCTATTATTTCTTTGCTTTGTGATGTTTAATCCATTCCTCCATCACATTACTCCTCATCCTACCCAAAGTCCCTTCCCATTTTTCAGTTTATAAGTCCACTCATCAATTTCCCCCTTGGGGCTTTTCCAAATCCAAATAATCCATTGCATTGACCAATCAAAATGATCTGAGATACATAGTTAACCCAAAAATATTCCCGGTTTTTGTAAATATTTTCTTTTGTCAGTGCTTTCATTCAATAAATTTCCTATCGTTAAAATGGTAATTTGAAATGGCTCAAAGCCTTAAATCCCGGGGACACAAATTATAAATCCAGCAAAACAAATTCTCCTCCGAATTCTTTCATCATCTCTTTTTATTCGTCTCATCGACCAATGTTGGCAGCGTTTTCAATCACTCTTTTGAAATTTTCCTAACTCAATGGTTAATTCAGACATTTCCCGGCAAAATTAACTAAATTTGTAAATTTCAACTGCAATCAGTTATTTTCGTTCAATTTTTGGCTGAAAATTGTCACTTCACTATTCGTCACTATTTTCGTATTTTCCTCACTAAAAGTTGCGGCCGACCCAACTCATAAAGTTCACCAGAACCGTAACATTAACTTCTAATTACATACTAAACATTGAGCATATTACTAGCATATAAAATTCTATTTAAGTACCATTTAATATTGTGATACTATTAACAAAAATGTCGGACAATCCCAAAGAAGCGGAAAAACAAATGGAAAAAGCGATGTAATATTCTAAATTTGGATGTCCATGGCTTTCCCGTTTTTAGCTTCATCTCTGCCGATTGTTGGCTTGAGGTGTTTGATTTGCTTGAGCCTTCTCAACTTGGCCTCGGAATTGCGTTGATCAGCCACCGTTTCGACTATTACGTGGATGAGCACTTCAAAACGCGCATTGACATATCCCTTTCAAATCATGAAATTTTGAAAATTTCCTACGTTGAATGAGTCGAGGACGATGTGGCTCAACAGGGTTAAAGATTTAGTGAAGAATTGAGACAGACTTTGAAAATCCAAAAATATGTAAAAGAAAAATGAACAGAATAAAAAAGAAAAGACAAATGGACAAAGGTGGACAAATGGGCACACCAAAAAACGGGAGTCAAATGAAACGTCAAGAAACTGAGAAACAGACAAATGGACGACACTAATTGGTGGTTCGATTCCAATATAAATTGTGAGAGTCTTTGTTTAGTGACTGATCAGTGGCTTCTTCACATTTTCCTGACATTTCAGGAAATAAAATTCGATCAGATGATCAGTGTAAGCTTCTGCCTCGCTTCGAATTAATCAGTTTTTGTTCGATATTTATGTGTTATGGTTGCAATTTTGCTTTCCGGTTCTTAATCTTTGATGGCGTGACCTAGCACTTTCTGATTTTTACCTTGATCAGCATCCTGATCATTATTGCTTTAAATGGTGGATTCACTTTTGATCAATTACTTTTGAATTTGACCAATCCCGAAGGGCAAATTTTGCTCCGAATTTGCAGAATTTTCAAAAATGGCAGCAACGGAAGGCGCCGAATTTTCCAGACGCCTCATTATGCTGATTTCTGTGACAGAAAGTGGCGGAGTCGGCAGTGTACTCCTCCAAGTTGGGCAATATGAAGGCGTAGAAAAGTTCCTTGGTAACTTTCCAAAAAATAACTTTTGGGTGTCGCTGGCCATTCCCTAATTGACCCAAATGCCACACGACAAAACATTTTGTTTAAAGATTTTGACACTACGAAATATAAAAATCCGTTTTTTTGTCTGCTTTCAATGGTCCTTTTCAAATTGTTTCGGCATTTTGTCGTGTCGATATTTTTGTCGCCGTTTTGTCCTTGATGCCATTCATACCGGATATTAAAAATTTGAACTTTCTCGAAACTTTCGTTATGAATTCAAAGGAATTGGCCAGCGATGGGCCAACGCAATTTTAAGGAAATTTTCAGCAATTCTTGAAAGTTTTTCTTCAAATCGTTGTAAAACAAATTCGTTATAAATGTTTAAAATCCATCCGTTGATTGTTTCCATTTTTTGGAAATTGATCAAATTTGGACGCGAAATTTCCCTTACATCATTGTTCCAACGCTTGGAAATTCCCATTTTTCAGGCCATTTGAAGTGGTGGTGTCAACATGACAGCAATCAACCATCGGCTGTGGCCCCTGGTGACAACCGGCGATGGGATTTGTCTGCTCCACGCCGCGTCGCTTGGTTAGTGAAATGGCACAAAGTTGGGAGGAGGGGAGGGCAAATAGAGTCTCCGACCCAGACATGGATGGATTTTTTTTTCTTGGTTTTGTTCAAAAATTTGGACCCAGTTTCAAACACGAACCCTCCAGATCCAAGTCTAGGCTATTTTCTCAAACTTGAGCTCTAAAATTCAGTTAAGCTTTCCAAAGATTATCGTGGTTAATTCATGTAAAGTAATTGTTAAAAAATGCGAAATTTCCTGTTCAAAATTGCATTATCAAAACAAATTTATTTACCAAACTGCCGAAAAAAATTCCCATTTGTTGTAATTCCATTTTTTATTTGGCATTGGCATTATGTTATTACAAAATTAAGGCATTTGGAGTGTCCACGACCGGCAGCTGAACTGGCGCAACACGCTGCACGATGTGCTGAAATTCGGGAGCCGAAAACATGCCATCTACCGGCGATGGCGCTGGCAGGAGTCCAAGAACAATTTGGCGTCGGGCTTGGTGCTGTCGGAGGAGGAATGGCGCCGGGAATTGAATGCCGTGTTGGAGTTGGCATCGCCGACACCGCGCCCAAAGTAAATTCCGTAGGAAAAACGACGAAAATGGGTGCGGTTGGAAAAAGTGCAGCCCTAAACCCAAAAACCCAATTAACCCCAATTTTTATGACCATCCCAGGGAAAGGGTACAATTTTCAAGGTTTTAGGGATTTAAATTTTTACGATAATCGAAGAATAAAACCAATCAGAGCCTTTCGATTAATTTAGATTGACATAACTTTTTCTTTCCAAGTCAAAAATTGGTTTATTTCATGGAAAACTGACTTTTTGGCATGTCAAAAATTGAATTTTCCTAACCAAATAATCCAAAAAATTGTCGGTTAAAATGAAAAATTTCCTTGAAAAAAAAGTTTTTTTTTAGTCTTTCCGACAATAATTGTGATGCTGCTGCTACTTCCTCATCACCAGCAGCGGCTGACAATGAGCAGAACGGGAAGGAGGGCACCGCGACGGCACAACAAAAACAGCAGCAAGACCAGGCACGGGCAAAAAAAAACAGGGGGGGCTTCATTTGAGTAAAATTGCGGTGAAAATTTGCAAGACGGCATTGTGAAAAAATTTTTGAAAATTTGTTATTTCCACTAAAATTGCACAAGTGAAATATCAATAATTTCAACAAAATAAGTCCCCAGTTGCAAATTTGAATTGGTTTTAAAGTGCCTTTTTAATCAATTTTTGAGGGATTTGGCCAAAAAAACTGAGACAGAGTATGTTTATTTTGTTGCAATTTTTTGGGAATTAGCAGTTTTGTGTCGAGTTAGCTGACTGTTTTTTGAGCAAAAAATTGCGAAAAATTTATTTACCGCAAAAGAACGCGTCCAAATTTCCCAAAACGCTATGGACACGGCCAATTATTACTCCGTTCATTTTAAATTTAAATTATTTGTTTTTATTGGCATTTCCCCTTTGCAGGTGTACGAGTCGTTGGAGTGTGTGCATGTGTTTGCGCTCGCGCACATTTTGCACCGGCCCATCATTGTGGTGGCGGACACCATTCTGCTCAATGCGAAGGGCGAAGAGTTGGCACCGATTCCATTCGACGGCATTTATTTGCCGTTGGAGTGTCCGCCCGAACAGTGCCATCGGTGGGTGTACTTTTTTGTATGGATGACAAATCATGAATCACCGTTTTACAATTTAAAATCCCATAAAATTGGCCCCTTATTTTTGGCGTAAAATTTCAGTTTTCAGTGCCATAATTGTCTCTTCTCTACAGTTCTCCGCTGTTGCTCTGTTTTGACCACCGCATTTCTCTGCGCTTGTCGCAATGCGTCAGTCAATCTCCACAACGTTGCAAGGTCAAGAGTTTTGTCCCCAATTCGCTGTCCATTTTTACTTTTTTCAGTGATTCCAATCACCGACAAAAACCGCAATTTGCTGCCCTCCATTTCTCCGTAAACCCGGGCCCCGATTTCACATGGTTTGGCTCTTTTAATTACTGGAAGATCAGTTTAAAAAGGGCGGGGAAGAGCAAGGACATGCATAATTGGCTTGGATGGGGGGGACTAATAGCAAAGTAACAATTTGAATCCGTGGTGGGAGCGGATTCCGGTGTTTTGAAATGAAAACTCGGAAAACCCGTGCCATTTAATTTTCTAAAAAATTGTCATAAAATGAAAATGGCAGTTATGGCTACAAATTTTGTCAACACAAAAATAAAAATTTGGTATTTTATGGACAAATTTTTAGGAAAGCAGAAAGATTTAAACATTAAATTCAAAAAATTATTTCATTAAAACGTCCTTAATTAATTTCTTATTGTGAAATGTCAACATTTATTTATTTTGTTGGAAAATTCCCCAAATTTGTTCAGGTGGCGCGACAACGACGACTGTCAACTTTGAAGACGGCACGATGAGAAGCAATGGCGGCGGTAGGCTGGATGCCATCGCGTGCTCCTCCTACATGTTGCCACCGTTGCCGAACAGTGAGCAATCAGTTAATTTTAAAAAATGATGGATAACCAAAATCCCTAAAAAGTGCTAAAAGGAACTTTTTTTGTCGGGAAGATCTTCCTCATCTCACAACACCCATTAAAATTTTATCGAAAAAGAAAAATTATTAACTGCCGGAATTCAATAAGAAATATCGTGTAACCCAAAATGAACAAATTAAAAATCGCCAAATTTTAAAAGAAAATGGCTTTCCAGTTCGATTGATTTTAAACTATACGAAATAATCAAATTATCAATTTTTTAAATTCAAATTCTCTCCATTCCTCCCCCTTTTCCCCTCACTTAGAATTGCTCACGTTGGCAGCCGGCAGTGTGCCGTCGTTGTTGGCGTCGGACTGCGCGGGATCAGCGACTGCACGTGCGGGCAGCAGTAGCAACGGTTCGTCCGCTTCGAGCAGTATTCTGAAGGAGATTCGGCAACACTTTCGACGGTTTTGCCGCAAATTGTCGCTGCTTTCCTCGCGACGGCACACGCAGCAGCAACAGCAGCAGTACCACCAGCAGCGCTGCTCACTGTCCAGCGATGGAGGAGGAAACGCAACAGCAACACAACCAAAACAACGGATGATGATGCGGGACGAAGTAGGCAAATCGGGGGGGGGGGGGGGGGGAGTGACAAATTCCTTCCCATTTTTGTGGCACAAAAATTAGGAATTTTCAAATAGACTGATTCTTGGGAAAATTGTTCGACAAACCGTGCATGTCCAAACATTTGCGTCTATTTCAAAAAGCGGTTTAAAATTTATGTTTTATAGCCGGAATTTACAGATGGCATCAGGCTTACAATTAGGAGTAAATATCGGGTAATCCTGATAAACCCCCGAGAAAATTGTTGGTTTTATTTAAAAATAAAATAAAAGAGTTCTTTTTATACTTTGAAATGACGGCAGACTGGCAACAACCATCACCACCATCGCTGGCCAATTCCTTTGAATTCATAACGAAAGTTTCGAGAAAGTTCAAATTTTTAATATCCGGTATGAATGGCATCAAGGACAAAACGGCGACAAAAATATCGACACGACAAAATGCCGAAACAATTTGAAAAGGACCATTGAAAGCAGACAAAAAAACGGATTTTTATATTTCGTAGTGTCAAAATCTTTAAACAAAATGTTTTGTCGTGTGGCATTTGGGTCAATTAGGGAATGGCCAGCGACACCCAAAAGTTATTTTTTGGAAAGTTACCAAGGAACTTTTCTACGCCTTCATATTGCCCAACTTGGAGGAGTACACTGCCGACTCCGCCACTTTCTGTCACAGAAATCAGCATAATGAGGCGTCTGGAAAATTCGGCGCCTTCCGTTGCTGCCATTTTTGAAAATTCTGCAAATTCGGAGCAAAATTTGCCCTTCGGGATTGGTCAAATTCAAAAGTAATTGATCAAAAGTGAATCCACCATTTAAAGCAATAATGATCAGGATGCTGATCAAGGTAAAAATCAGAAAGTGCTAGGTCACGCCATCAAAGATTAAGAACCGGAAAGCAAAATTGCAACCATAACACATAAATATCGAACAAAAACTGATTAATTCGAAGCGAGGCAGAAGCTTACACTGATCATCTGATCGAATTTTATTTCCTGAAATGTCAGGAAAATGTGAAGAAGCCACTGATCAGTCACTAAACAAAGACTCTCACAATTTATATTGGAATCGAACCACCAATTAGTGTCGTCCATTTGTCTGTTTCTCAGTTTCTTGACGTTTCATTTGACTCCCGTTTTTTGGTGTGCCCATTTGTCCACCTTTGTCCATTTGTCTTTTCTTTTTTATTCTGTTCATTTTTCTTTTACATATTTTTGGATTTTCAAAGTCTGTCTCAATTCTTCACTAAATCTTTAACCCTGTTGAGCCACATCGTCCTCGACTCATTCAACGTAGGAAATTTTCAAAATTTCATGATTTGAAAGGGATATGTCAATGCGCGTTTTGAAGTGCTCATCCACGTAATAGTCGAAACGGTGGCTGATCAACGCAATTCCGAGGCCAAGTTGAGAAGGCTCAAGCAAATCAAACACCTCAAGCCAACAATCGGCAGAGATGAAGCTAAAACGGGAAAGCCATGGACATCCAAATTTAGAATATTACATCGCTTTTTCCATTTGTTTTTCCGCTTCTTTGGGATTGTCCGACATTTTGTTAATAGTATCACAATATTAAATGGTACTTAAATAGAATTTTATATGCTAGTAATATGCTCAATGTTTAGTATGTAATTAGAAGTTAATGTTACGGTTCTGGTGAACTTTATGAGTTGGGTCGGCCGCAACTTTTAGTGAGGAAAATACGAAAATAGTGACGAATAGTGAAGTGACAATTTTCAGCCAAAAATTGAACGAAAATAACTGATTGCAGTTGAAATTTACAAATTTTGGGAATTAGCAGTTTTGTGTCGAGTTAGCTGACTGTTTTTTGAGCAAAAAATTGCGAAAAATTTATTTACCGCAAAAGAACGCGTCCAAATTTCCCAAAACGCTATGGACACGGCCAATTATTACTCCGTTCATTTTAAATTTAAATTATTTGTTTTTATTGGCATTTCCCCTTTGCAGGTGTACGAGTCGTTGGAGTGTGTGCATGTGTTTGCGCTCGCGCACATTTTGCACCGGCCCATCATTGTGGTGGCGGACACCATTCTGCTCAATGCGAAGGGCGAAGAGTTGGCACCGATTCCATTCGACGGCATTTATTTGCCGTTGGAGTGTCCGCCCGAACAGTGCCATCGGTGGGTGTACTTTTTTTGTATGGATGACAAATCATGAATCACCGTTTTACAATTTAAAATCCCATAAAATTGGCCCCTTATTTTTGGCGTAAAATTTCAGTTTTCAGTGCCATAATTGTCTCTTCTCTACAGTTCTCCGCTGTTGCTCTGTTTTGACCACCGCATTTCTCTGCGCTTGTCGCAATGCGTCAGTCAATCTCCACAACGTTGCAAGGTCAAGAGTTTTGTCCCCAATTCGCTGTCCATTTTTACTTTTTTCAGTGATTCCAATCACCGACAAAAACCGCAATTTGCTGCCCTCCATTTCTCCGTAAACCCGGGCCCCGATTTCACATGGTTTGGCTCTTTTAATTACTGGAAGATCAGTTTAAAAAGGGCGGGGAAGAGCAAGGACATGCATAATTGGCTTGGATGGGGGGGACTAATAGCAAAGTAACAATTTGAATCCGTGGTGGGAGCGGATTCCGGTGTTTTGAAATGAAAACTCGGAAAACCCGTGCCATTTAATTTTCTAAAAAATTGTCATAAAATGAAAATGGCAGTTATGGCTACAAATTTTGTCAACACAAAAATAAAAATTTGGTATTTTATGGACAAATTTTTAGGAAAGCAGAAAGATTTAAACATTAAATTCAAAAAATTATTTCATTAAAACGTCCTTAATTAATTTCTTATTGTGAAATGTCAACATTTATTTATTTTGTTGGAAAATTCCCCAAATTTGTTCAGGTGGCGCGACAACGACGACTGTCAACTTTGAAGACGGCACGATGAGAAGCAATGGCGGCGGTAGGCTGGATGCCATCGCGTGCTCCTCCTACATGTTGCCACCGTTGCCGAACAGTGAGCAATCAGTTAATTTTAAAAAATGATGGATAACCAAAATCCCTAAAAAGTGCTAAAAGGAACTTTTTTTGTCGGGAAGATCTTCCTCATCTCACAACACCCATTAAAATTTTATCGAAAAAGAAAAATTATTAACTGCCGGAATTCAATAAGAAATATCGTGTAACCCAAAATGAACAAATTAAAAATCGCCAAATTTTAAAAGAAAATGGCTTTCCAGTTCGATTGATTTTAAACTATACGAAATAATCAAATTATCAATTTTTTAAATTCAAATTCTCTCCATTCCTCCCCCTTTTCCCCTCACTTAGAATTGCTCACGTTGGCAGCCGGCAGTGTGCCGTCGTTGTTGGCGTCGGACTGCGCGGGATCAGCGACTGCACGTGCGGGCAGCAGTAGCAACGGTTCGTCCGCTTCGAGCAGTATTCTGAAGGAGATTCGGCAACACTTTCGACGGTTTTGCCGCAAATTGTCGCTGCTTTCCTCGCGACGGCACACGCAGCAGCAACAGCAGCAGTACCACCAGCAGCGCTGCTCACTGTCCAGCGATGGAGGAGGAAACGCAACAGCAACACAACCAAAACAACGGATGATGATGCGGGACGAAGTAGGCAAATCGGGGGGGGGGGGGGGGAGTGACAAATTCCTTCCCATTTTTGTGGCACAAAAATTAGGAATTTTCAAATAGACTGATTCTTGGGAAAATTGTTCGACAAACCGTGCATGTCCAAACATTTGCGTCTATTTCAAAAAGCGGTTTAAAATTTATGTTTTATAGCCGGAATTTACAGATGGCATCAGGCTTACAATTAGGAGTAAATATCGGGTAATCCTGATAAACCCCCGAGAAAATTGTTGGTTTTATTTAAAAATAAAATAAAAGAGTTCTTTTTATACTTTGAAATGACGGCAGACTGGCAACAACCATCACCACCAATATCAGCAGAATGGGACCAACAGTGGCAGCAGCAACAAAAAGGGGTACTGTAGGGGGTCGGTGCTGCACATTTAATTCGCAAAAAGGGAGTACTGTAGGGGGACGGCATCGGCACATTACTAGGCGGTGTCAATTAAGTTTTAAAAAAATGTTCCAAAAAATGCTAGAAAAATTTTTTCAATAAATTTTTTGAAATTTCCTAATTTTTAAAAATTTTATTGTCATTTGGAACGTTTAAGTAAACTTCTTTTTTTTTTGCAATTATGTCATCCTTTAGCTTTCGCTGTCGTACCGTATAATTTTTTGTTGTCACCCCCCCCCCCCCAATTCAAACAGTCACCATCGCTCCCACTCGACGACTCCGTTCGCCGCTGCTGAACTGTTGCAGGACAACCACGTGGTGTTGACCGTGCTGTTGCACAACTACGCCCACCGGTACTTACAATTAGACTCAATTTCTCACCCATCCGTTGTTGTTTCCATTTTTTGGAAATTGTTCAAATTTGGACGCGAATTTTCCCTTCCGTCATTTGTCCAACTTTTTATTACGGAATTTCCCATTTTCAGGCCATTTGAATTGGTGGTGTCAACATGACAGCAACCAACGGCTGTGTAAAATTTTTAAAAAATTGCCAATTTCTCCTTGAAAATTTTTTCGTTTCGGGTAGGGGGGGGGGAATTGCCTCCCCGGCTACGGGCTAGGGTTCAAGCCTTTCAGCATTTAAAATGCCGCTTTCTTATAATGCCGCATGATCAAATAATATGGCAACCAATATTACCATTCTGGGCGCACTTCCGTCACTGTCCGAATGTAACTTGGGTTCATTCCAAATCTTTAATCTTTAGAATTAATTTGAAAACAGCAAAAAAGAGCAAAATTCTCAGTTTTTATTTCTATCTTTTTTTATAGTTTTACACAGTAATTAGTAGTAGTCGGCTAATAGAGCCTGGGAAGAACTAAACTTTCGAATGATACCAAGATTGTTGGATTCGGTCAACAATTTAAAAAGTTATATTGACTCAAAGGTGGCTCAGACGGGGTTGGCCCGTTCCGTCAGCCGCCGACCCGCCCCCCCCACAAAAAAATTTTTTTTGGTAAAAACGCGCCGCAAACTTTTCAGTCGAACGACCCCGCCACATTTTTCATGTATGATATGTATATATGCCAATTTCAAGCAATACCTCAGGGCAAGTCTGCTCCTCCATTTTTTTTTATGTACGCTTTCTGTGTGTACAAACGAAAACATTTGCCCGCCCTCGTTCGGCCGGCTCTTCCCGCTCGTTGCGTAGCCGACGCTTTTGAGATGGGACACACCAACAAACTCTAAAAAACAAGGACAATGAATAATTAGGGGTTTTTCTCTCATCTTTATTGCGTATTATCAGGTACAAACACCGCGGGACATAATGTACGCCAAAAAAAAAAAATTAAAATTTTTATCAACAATTGTTTTATTTATTTTTTCTGAAAACTAGGTGTTATTGATTTCGGAAAAACTTGTTTTTCTTTTTTCTTGAGTTTCCTTAATTTTTTGAATGTGGCTAGGTAACTAACAAATTGGGCGACGAGACAAAATTCGATGCCAAAATTAAAAAAATTCTTTCCAACGACGCTCGGCTGGCGACCTTTTTTCATGTCCCGTTATTATTTATCAATACTTTCAAACCCTACCTCAACCCCAACCCGTGGGTTGTACACTTTCTGCTTGGAGAAGCCAGCGTCAATTACAAAAACGACCCCGTCAATCGTCAGAGACGTCTCGGCTACGTTGGTTGAAACGACACACTTTCGACCTGAATATTCAGTGAACAAATGCAGTTCATCACACAATTCACCCCTTTTTACTTATTGCTCCATTTGGTTTATTCGGAGGGGCAGAATCGAAAATTCTCTGCTGTTGATTGGGTGGAAGAGACGAGTACAGCGGAATACACATCTGAAACAAAATAGGAAATCAAAAATTTAAAAAAAATGTATTTATTAAATCCAATACCAAATCGCCTGCTTCGGGCCACAAATTTCGCATTTCATCTTCAATTTTGTTACACTCGTCTTCGATTTCCTAATAATAAAGCCGTTATTTTTTGACGAACCGTTTAAAAATTCCACCTGCTGACCGGTGAGGAAAAGCAGAATGTCGCCCTCTTCTTTCTCGCAGACATGAATTTGAATGACTGTTCGAACTGCCGCCTTCAAATACAATTTTGAGATCCAGACGCTGTCGAATTATTTCCTAAAAGTGGGAAACGTTGTATTGCTTCAAAAGCGGGTCGCCCATAGCCTCACGCAAAAGCATTCCATCAGTGCAATATTTGAGAACTGTCCGGTCGTTGGCACAGTCTTCAAACCGAATTGAATAGCCAACTTCCTGACCCAACTAAAAAAAACAAGAAAAAAGAGCTGCACATACATGCACTGTAATTGACCAACCAAAACATCGAGTTCTTCGGCAACCCTTAAAGGATGGCTGTTGTTACTCAAAAAGTACAGCGACACAAAAAATTTTTACCTTCGGGCTACGCTCCTCGCCGCCACCCGGTGAGGTTGAGTACAGCAAACCATGTACTCTCGCTCTTCGAAGAAAGCGGCCCTCATCCTCGCATAGTCCATGCCGCTGAATTGGCCAGTAAATTTCCATCTGTTAAGCCAATATTTAAAATTGATTACTACTACTATCATGATATTAGGGAGTTAATTTTCGTCATCAAAACTCTAAATGATATTCGAATTTATTTTGACAAAACGATAAAAACACATCGAGGAAAGAATATTTCAGTGAATTGGATTTGTTAAATGAGATCGATTTGAATTATGAAATTAAAGAGGAGGAACATTTGTTGAAAAAAATTAACGGACCAAAAAATGTGCAAAAAAATGGAAAGAAAGTTTTAAATTCGTCCAATTTGTCCAACGAAATTGAAGACAATCTTCGGCAAGAATTTGATCAAAAAATTGAAAATATATAAAAAAACGAAAGAAAATGACAAAGAAGAGAATCAAAAAATTAGAAAAAGCAATTGAAAATGCAGCAAATTATAGAGAAAAAGAACTGAAATATGAATATGATGACAAATTTGGCACTTTCAATTCGTCGCCTTTTTCATAAATTTTTTGGTGTCACAAAATTTGGACTTTTGGCCGATCTTTTCCTATTTCTTGTTTATTTTTTGGCATTTAAATAGTATTGGGGATTAAGCTAAGAAATAATTTACTAAAACCCAAAAATTATATTTTTGATTTTTTATTTCAATTCAAGATAGAATTAATGCCCATTTTTCATTGCGCATATTTCTGTTTTCTTCTTAATGTAAAAGTTTAATCAATTTTGCAATTATTCATTTTGATATCAAAAAATACGGTAGCCAAAATTAAATGGAAAAGCGTAAAAAAAATTTCATTTCGGTTTTTTGTGGTTTGAATTAATTAATTGTAAATTTTGGTTCATTTTCCATTTTTATTCCATAATTCAGTCTCTTCTCATTCAATAATTTTACTTGAAAATGATAAGTGAACAATTTATTTAATTATATTTATAATAATTATCCAATACGATGTAAAATAAAATTGCGAAATTTTGGTCAGACAATTAAGCGCATTAATTATTGGCCCTTCAATTTCAATTTTATTTTTAAATACAAATTTTGGCTTCACTGTTGGAAACAAAAGGCCAAGATGGGCACATATTTTTGCATTGAATATTCACTGATTTGAATTTTCGGGTTGCCCTTCATAACTGCAATTAGCATATGTCCTCAATCTAATCAAAAATGGATTATAAAATAATTTCCCGAATTAATTAACTTACTTATTGAATTGAATTTGAAATGTGAATTAAAAAAGAATAAACAATAATAAGAAAGAGAATTATAAAAAAAGAAAGGAACGTTATTTAAAAAAACCTGTTAATTATTATTGTAAACGTTAATTTTAAAAAATTTTCGAAATTAACTAATATAAATTTAATAAATAAAACAAATATTTAATAAGTATAAAAAAATTTTTGCCTAATGAATTAAATTAATTATAAATGTGGAAAATGGTAAATAAAAAAAGAATGTAACATTATCTTTTTTAAATAAAATAAATAAAAATAAAAAATAAATTTAATTATTATTTCAATTTTTTTAATAAAAAGGGTATTGCCTAATGAAGTAAAAAAATAATTATGAAAAATCACACAACCTTATAAAAGAAGCAAAAATTGTTTAAATATAAAGATCATCAGTAGAATTACCCCCATCTATTTTTTACTTTAATAATTTGTTTTATTTTTAAATAATAAAGCAATTATTTAAAATGGTGATTGATCATCAGTGGGATCATCTAAATCAATTTTAATACCCATTATTCATACATTTTTTTATTCTCAACATTTTATCTAGGCTTTGCAGGTTCGTTGATTGCTATTGTTGATATCCATTTCAACAAATTAGAATCGCCGAACCTGAACTCGAACAATAATCAAAAACCGAAAATTTTGGAATTACAATTTCTTGTCTAAACTTGTATGTTTAAAATTTTTTTTATTAATGGATGATTTTCAATTTTACTTCTATGCATTTTAGACTTTTTTCGATATAAAAGTCGAAATTCCAAAGTTTTCGACTTCTAGACTTGACTAGTTCCGGATCACTAACCCAAACTCAAACAAAAATCAAAAATTCTAATGTAGTTTTAATTTTTATAGTTTCAATAAATGTAATTTCGTAATCAATTCGACTTCATTTTTTAAATCCAGTTCATTGTAATTGATATTTATTCCTTGATTTGTTTTTATCCTTTTGCCAAAAAACAGTTCGAAATTCATTCAGCTTTTTGACAATTCAATTAAACTGTTCTGAAAAATGAAAAAAAACATTCCTAAGAAGAAAATCACCCCCTAAAATTGAAAAACTTTCCCAAAAATTGTTTCCATAAAATATATATATATTTTTTATAAAATTTTGGTTTTAAAAATTTATTCGAAAAAATTACTTCTAAAATGCTATAATTTATTTTACATTGAAATAACCATTAAAATTTTCATTATTTTATATGTTTGCTACATAAAAATATTTATAAATTCATCAATTTTGTTTTTGTAAATATTTCGAAATATCATTCAGAGTTTTACGACGGAAATTAACTTCATGTGATAATTTCCGTTTATGATCAATCCCAATTTTTTTTTTCAATACTGCATCATTATTTAATATAATAAACAAATTATATAAGTTGATTTAGATAATTCTCCTGATGAACCTTATTTAAAATCAAATTTTTGACCGTATATAAGACTTTAAGACTTTACATTTTTCATTTTAATAATTACTTAAAAATATCGAAAAATAATAATATATTTATGTATAATTATATAACTAAATTATAATTAACTAGAAATTAGCTAAAAAGGTTCTTTAATTCACTTTTATTTAAATAAATGGAAACAATAATTCATTCACATTTTAAATAATTGCATCATTAATAATAAACAAATTATATGAAGTAATTAGATAAAGTAAAATATAGACTTGGTTATCGTACTGATGATCATTCACCATTTTCTAACTTATTATTGTAATTTGCCATTTTTTAATTTATAGGCATAGTATTTAACCAAGGTTTTAATTGTTTCATTATTAGTTTCTTTTTTCCAATTTAACCGAACTCACTTAGAATACTTTACCGAAGTTTGGAACCCTAATTTAAAATAGACCTATAAAAATTGAAAAAATTTTCACAATAAAAATATTTAGAAAATGTGCTTTTATTTACAAAAAATATAGACTAAAAATCATTAATTTACACAAATCAGAAGAAAGATTAATTGATTAAATGACAGCTTTTAAAATTATAAATGGGTTCACCAGCCTTGAAGCTGAGAAGGATTTCTTTTTCTCAGAAAGGCCCCGGGAAAAAGCCTAAACCAAAATTCTTATTTAAAAGAATCAATTGAAATTGAAGGACCAATAATTTATGCGGTGAATTCTCTGGGCAAAATTCCGGATTTTATTTTATAAAAAGGGTGGTGCAAGAATATAAATATAAATTAAACAATTTGTTCAAATGGCCTGAAACACTTTTGAACCAAAATTGCTGAATGAGGAGCGATTAATTTATGAATTTAAATTAAAAAAGGAATTAAAGATGCCAATTAATGAATAAAAATTGCTAATTAATAAAATGATTTTGCAATTGGCAATTGACACAGCGAATGAATGCCAATCAAATGAAAATTTAGACGGAATAATTCGTGAAATTGTGGAGAAAAATTTGGACATTATTTGGAGGAAATGTTTAAAAAAACGGAAGAAAGGGCCGATCCAGTGAGAGCTAATGAAATAAATGATGACAAATTTCGATTTACAGAATGCCAAAAATATCGCAAATATTTGGACATTTTGTACGAATATTTGTGCAGAGAATATGGCGAAATTCCTTCAGTGAAGCCAAAATTTGTATTTAAGAAAGAAATTGAAATTGATGGGCCAATAATTTATGCGGTGAATTGTCTGATCAGCATTTTGCAATTTTATTTTATAAAATCAGTGTATGCGTGTAGAAATATAGCGGTATATTTTGATGTAAAAGGCATTAGGCGAAGCTATCCTAAAAATCAGAACCAGAATAATATCAAGGATTATCATTAAATGGGTATGCCCTGGGGTCCATTCTGTAATTGAATATGAAAAAATTTTGTCTGACAGGCAGAAGCTGCTCCTCGTCAGTCTTTGTGCTCAACGAAGATAATCATATCCTACAGCTGCTCCAAATTTTGAAGTTTCGGCTCGCAAACATTTTTAAAATAGGCTAAAAGGGGGGCGGGGAAATCCTTTGATGGAACAGTTTTTTTTATTCCTATTTAGGTATTTGAATTACCAAAATTATGGCAAAAATACAATAAAAATTTAAAAAAAAATTTGAAATTTGAAATAACTTTCTTCTTTTTTTCCCTCACAAAATGCCATTCTTAGGGATTTATGTCAATTCTGACCCAAAGTCGGCGGCGACCAAATCGGTCGGAGTCAACATAAACTAGAAATATGTCCATTAAAAAGGAATTTTTATGAAAATGCCGTAAGTGCCATGCTTTGATCAATGCTTTTTCCAATTTCGTCATTTCATCCTTGGCATTCATTTTCTAATTTAAATTCATAATTCAATCCCTTCTCATTTAAATTTGTATATTACCTTAAGTGATGTAATTATTTAAATTGTTGAATGATCAGCAGTAGAATTATTTGAGTAAGAAGCCTTATTTATGCATTAAAAATTCCAATTTTCCACTGGCGACTTCTATTTTTTAATTATTGAAAAACTATTACAATGAGCCTTTTTAACGCATATCGGGTTTTTTCTCAGTCTAAAATTTAAAGAAGAAGTAATGATGATTCAAATATATTAAATGAATCCAATTTTTCTTTTTACGGTTTTGGCACCTTAAAAATTCCATTCACATTTCCTTTTCTTTTGTATTTATAAATTTTTTATTCAATTTTTTTGCAATTAACGGAAAAGATTGAAAAGGTACTGTGAAATCAAACAATTCATCAAAAATAATGCTATCACTGTTCTTAAAGGCAATTACAAAACTCAAAATTTTTAATTTAAAAAATAATTTATAAAGTTAAAAAATAATTAAAACTCTGAGTTTAATTATCGACCTGAAAGAAAAAAACAAAAGAATTGAAGAAATTTTATAAATAAAATACGAAAAATAGCAACAAAAAAAAAATGGGAAAAGAAGACAGAACAATTCTCAATAAAAAATGAATTGGGAATGTGAAGAATTCCGTAAAAAAATTTGAATATTCTTTAGTCATTCTAAAAAAATTTCTCAAATTTTTCGCTAATCATTTGACAAATTCCGTAAATACGGCATCTTCCGTCTAAATTTTAAATTTATTATTCGCTGTGTCATTACTAATTGCAAAATCATTCATTAATTAGCAATTTTTGTTGATTAATTGGCATCTTAATTCATTTTTTAATTTAAATTCATAGATTAATCGCTCATCATTCAAAAATTTTGGTTCAAAAGTATTTTCCTCAGGCTTTTAATTAATTTTTTAACAAATAAATTATTTTATTAAAAAATTTCGAGTTTGTATTTATTTATAAATTATTTAGAATTGTGATAGAATTTATTAAGAAAATTAAATGATTTATGATTTTTTGAATCTTCTTATTATTATTATTATTTCATCATTTTCTTATTCCATTTTCAAATACAATCCATCGGGATCAATTAAATAGGGAAGATGCTTTATTTTCGGAATTTGTCAAAGGATTAGCGACAAATTTTTGAGAAATTTTTTTAAGATGGCTAAAGAATATTCAAATTAATTTAATTCAATTGAAAAGAATCGAAATATTTATTATTGTTAAAATTATGATAAATTATAAAAAATGGAAAATTGCCAATTGATTAAAATCTTCGCTTAATTACATTAAAATATCTTATAAATGGAAAATATAAAAATTGATAAAATCTTCACTTATTTACATTAAACATAATCTTCTAAATGGAAAATATAAAAATTGATTAAAATTCTTCGCTTAATTTACATTAAACATATCTTATAAATGGTAAAATATAAAAATTGATTAAATGCTTCGCTTAATTTACATTAAAAATAATCTTATAAATGGAAAATATAAAAATTGATAAAATTCTTCACTTAATTTACATTAACATAATCTTATAAATGGAAAATATAAAAATTGATTAAAATGCTTCGCTTAATTTACATTAAAAATAATCTTATAAATGGAAAATATAAAAATTGATTAAATTCTTCGCTTAATTTACATTAAACATAATCTTATAAATGGAAATATAAAAATTGATTAAAATTCTTCGCTCTATTTACATTAAACATAATCTTATAAATGGAAATGTAAAATTGATTAAATTTTACATTAATTTAAACTATTTATTCTCCAAAATCCTTATAAAAATCTTTGCCATTTAATTTTTTAATAATTATAAATATGGAATATTTTTAGCCTTTTACAATTTTTTATTATTAATATTCGTTGCCGAGTGTATGCTGGTTTTTAGCGCAATAAGAAAATTCATTTTTCTATTTGATCGTATTTTTGCAATTTTTTTAATAAGTTCAAATCATTTACCGTACAAAGAAAATAAAAGTTTTTTGTTTATGGCTCATCTAAATTATTATTTTTTTATCAATTGTCACTTTTGGAGTTTTTGTGGAACCATAGTTTGTAATTTAACTGCCGAGAAGAATCTATTCATAGGTTACTGAAATATTCATACATTTTTACCGTTGTACGGTTCAGTCCCAAAGGTATTTGGCTTAAAGTTCAATTAAATGTAGGGTTACACGGGTACGGATACCCGACCGGGTCTCAGACCCTGATACCCGGTTTTTCAATACCCGGAGCCGGACTCGGTTTTTTTTAAATCAAATACCCGGTACCCGACCCGGTAGGTCCGGGTCAAACCGGTCCGAAAATACACTGGTAAGAATGGGGTTCTGGATCAAAATGTTGAGCAAAGATGGAGGAAAATTTTTTTTTTAATTTAATAAATATAAGAAAATTCATTTTTTCAATTTGATCGTATTTTTGCAATTTTTTTAAATAAGTTCAAATCATTTACCGTACAAAGAAAATAATAAGTTTTTTGTTTTTGGCTCATTTAAATTATTATTTTTTATCAGTCATTTTTAAAGTTTTTGTGGAACCATAGCTTTGGTGCTATTTATTCCCCCGTGTCTTAGTGGTTAGTCTCTTGGATTCTGTTACGTCTTTCTCAGGTTTAATTCTTCCTCATGACGAATCTCTTTTAAGCATTTTTTAAGATTTTTGTTGAAAACTCTTATTTTATTATTACGAAAAGAAAACTCAAAATTTTTTAAATAAATAAAAAATAAATTTTTTTGATTTTTTCATGACCCGGTTGGACCCGATACCCGGACCCGGTTGAAAAACTTGGACCCGGACGATCAATCCAAATTTTTTGAAAATAATTGCATCATAATTTAAAAATACTATAAATTGTATTAAATAATTGTATAATTCTATTGATTATCATTATAAATTTTTGCTCACTTTATAATGCTGTTTAATTTTCCATTTTTCATTTATTAATTACTTTAAGTTATTGAAAAATAATATAAAATAATTTTATATTTTGTTTACTATAGATATTAGCGAATATTTTTAATTCACTTTTATGATAAAAAAATGAAAATAATTAATGGGTTTTTAATTCCATTTGAATATCTAATTTATTTAAGAAAAAATAATGTTTTATTCTTTTTCTATAATTCCCTTTACGTAGCCAGGTAAAAAAAAATTGGGATTTTCGATAGAAGCATTAACAGAACATTGAAAAAGAATATTTATTACAAAAAAGATTTCAGAATCGGATAATGTATGTGGAAGGGTCGTTTCTTAACTATTTTATTTAATTTTTTCGAGTTTTTCGTTACCAAAATAATTACTTAATTATTGACTATTTTTAGAAATTTCTTAACATAAGTACAACAAAATTTAAAAAACCAAATAAGAAAGAATGTCAATTTGTTGATTATTTTTTCTTTTGTAGAGAATTATATTATATTTCGTGCATAGTTTTTATTATATTTATAAATTTTTGGTTCTTTTTACTTTACTTCCGTTAACAATGCGTGGTCCAAATGTTTGTGCTCTTAGTTCTGTTCTTAATTTTTGTTTTGGATCAGTTTTTTCATAAAAGGTCCAAAATTAGCAGTTCTTCACCCGGCGACGCCTTAAATCTCCAATTTTTCATTAAAATTAGCTCAAAATCGCAAAATTTTGTCATTAATTTTGCAGTCTGTTAATAAAGTATGCTCAAATTTTCAAATTTTCCCCGGCGGCGCCTTTCGGCACCGCCGGACCCACTGTTCCACAATTCTAAAAAAACGCGCCGCAAAAAATGGTAAAAATCCATTTAAATCTTATGAATCACTAGATGAAAATTATTTAATATTTTGTATTTTTTTTCATATAGTTCGAAAAATAGGAAACATGGAAGATAGCTGAAATAAGGAAAAAAGCAAAAAATTTGCTAGGAAAAACCTCAAAACTTATTGATTTTTAGTTTGTATAAAAATTAAATTTTGGTGATAATTTTTGAGAAATTTTTAAATTCTTACGGGTATATTTAAAAAAATTTAAGAATTTTAATTATTGAAAGTGAAAATTTTATTTTCCTTTGAAAATTATTTTTTCAGGGACCGATACCCGGACCCGTTTGAAAACTTTGATCCAAGCTCAATCCTGGCTTTTCTGGACCCGAATCCGAACTGGCCTACCCTAATTAACCCAGTGTCGTCCATCTAATTAAAATTGAAATTATCTTAATTAATTATCTTGACTCACAGATGGATTAGCATTTTATAATTCGGGCTAAAAAATTGAGCAATCATAAGAAATTCTATTATGCATAATAAGACTAAATAGTGAATATGTTTGCTAATATCATCATTGGGTAAAAATAAAACTTTTAAAGTGTTATTTTAATATTAAATATGTCAAAATATACATTTCCAAGTGTTTGTTGTCCTTGATGGCGTTGATTATTATTTGAGTTTTCCATTGAGAAATAATAAATATTAAATGGAAAGTTTAGTAATGCTTATAAAACTAAAAATTATTAATGACCCATAATATAAAATGGGATGTAATGTAAACTTATTGGAATAATACTGTACTAATTTACCAAATTTATCAAAGTGAAATAACAAAAAAAAATGTGTGGTATTGTATGGTATGATATGGTATGTTATGTTATGTTAGTATGATATGGTATGTTATGTTATGTTAGTATGATATGGTATGATATGGTACGTTATGTTATGTTATGTTATGTTATGTTACGTTGTGTTAGTATGGTATGTTATGTTGTTTTAGTATGTTATGTTATGTTGTGTTAGTATGGTATGGTACGTTATGTTAGTATGGTATGGTATGATATGTTATGTTAGTATGCTTTGTTATGTTATGTTGTTTTAGTATGGTATGTTATAACAAAAAAAATGGGGGGTATGGTATGGTATGGTATGGTATGGTATGGTATGGTATGGTATGGTATGGTATGGTATGGTATGGTATGGTATTGTATGGTATTGTATGGTATGGTATGATATGGTATGATATGGTATGGTATGGTATGGTATGGTATGGTATGGTATGCTATGGTATGGTATGGTATGGTATGGTATGGTATGGTATGGTATGGTATGGTATGGTATGGTATGATATGGTATGGTATGGTATGGTATGGTATGGTATGGTATGGTATGGTATGGTATGGTATGGTATGGTATGGTATGGTATGGTATGGTATGGTATGGTATGGTATGGTATGGTATGGTATGGTATGGTATGGTATGGTATGGTATGGTATGGTATGGTATGGTATGGTATGATATGGTATGGTATGATATAATATTATTTAATATTAAAGCGATTATTTATAAAGCGTTATCATTATTATTAGTAATCATTGTTAATTTCTACCTAATTATGGGAGCGCCGTGCGGACTAGAACTGCAAAGCATTTAATCAAAAGCGTTAACCACTATGCTACGGCGCTCCCATTCGCTTATTTTTATTTCTAATATTTATCATCAAAAAAATTAATTTATTAATTAATTTTTTAATTACAATTAAATTAAAAGGCAAAAATGCTTGCGGAATGAATTAGAACCTTTATAAGACGAAAATAAAGAGTTCGAACAAAAGGTCGAAAAGTCGAACATTGTTCGAACTCTATAAAAATGATCAGGAAGACATTTCCAGACAGGGGGTTACTCCAAGGGGGGTAAAAATTATGTTATTTTTGCTTAAAAACGACGTTTAGACCCACTTTTAGGAGTTCGAACAAAATTAATTAACCATTTCCGGTCACAGAACATTTGTAATACCTCAAAAGATACTTTAAATGTTTGTACAGTGAATGGGAGTCCTGGGTTGTTGAAAATAAAGAGTTCGAACAAAAGGTCGAAAAGTCTAACATTGTTCGAACTTTATAAATTATCAGGAAGACATTTCCAGACAGGGGGTTACTCCAAGGGGGGTCAAAATTATGTTATTTTTGCTCAAAAACGACGTTTGTTATTTTTTGCTCCCAGTCAAATAAAATCCGTAATAACTTTACTCAAAGTTATCATACAGACTTGTGTTATAATACATTAGATAGTGGAGATTCTCTAAAACAATCCTTCATGTAAAGAATTTTTTTATTAAATTAAAAAATAAAAGAATAATTAAGTTTTTTTGTGACAGCTATAAGTTTTTTTCAATTCAGATTTTTGCATTAATCAATTCGTTGATGCTTACTGGATTTTGTGATAGCGAGCAAATTGTTAGAGTTCGAACGAATTTCATAAACAATTTTACGGTCACATAGTGCTTGGTTGACCTCGCAAAAATTTGAATGTTTCGCGCACAAAATCCAATAAGCATCAAGGAATTGAATAATGTTAAAAATCTGCTTTAAAAAAAAGAATATTAATGTAGTGTATAATATAAGAAATTTAATGCATTTATTAAATTAACTTTTAAATGTTTTTAATGTTTTATTTTTTTATATTTGAAAAATTATTAAAATATTTAAATATGGCATTTAATAATTATTTACAATATAAGAAATTTAATGCATTTATTAAAATAACTTTTAAATGTTTTTAATGTAAATTTTAATTTTTTATATTTGAAAAATTATTTAAATATGACATTTAATAATTATTATAAAATTAGGACGATAATTGATATTGATTTAAGATAATTGAAAAATGAAGAAACGACGTTTTTCATAAACTTAAATATCCGTATGAACGCCAAAGTGTGGAGCATAAAATCAATTAATTGAAAAAAATCGGGGACAAAAATCGTCCGCCATAACTCTCTCCACCCACCACACGTGCGTCTCCGCAGCGTTTGTAGTAACGGGGAAAATTTTTCACCATTTAGTCAACAATTATCCAGTTCCTTTCAGCTCTCCCTGTGGCCAAGTGGTTAAGCTCCTTGCTTCCACTCTCAGCGGTTCGAGTCCGCTACCATGTTTTTGATTTTTCACAATTTTTCGGAATTTTCATCATTTAGTCAACAATTATCCCATACCTTCCAACTGCCTTTGTGGCCAAGTGGTTAAGCTCCTTGCTTCCACTCTCAGAAGTTCGAGCCCGCGACCATGTTTTTGATTTTCCATAATTTATCGGACAAAATCTCGCGCAGCAAAAAATCTCGCGCACAAAAATATTTAAATAATTAATTTAAATAAATGAAATTAATTAATTAAAGTCTCGCGCACCATCCCATCGGGATCAAAGATCATCCAATAGGTATGGGGTGTGGGGGCGGGGGGGGGGGGGGGGGTCCGAAAATAAGGATTGAAAAAAATCGATAATCAAAGTACTCGTACATTGTAGTTCCATTTGGGGTACTCAAACATTTATGGGGAGCAAAAATCCATCGCAGAATTAAAGTACATGGTATAGGGAAGCTATTCCCGAAGGATTCGAACTCCCCATAAATCTGGGCGCATCGGTTCAGGGGGACTGCCCGAAAGCCAAATTAAAGGAACTGACTAGATAATATTTAAAATAGGTTATTTCTCTTCCTTTCAGTGTCCCTGCAAAGTTTGGTTCGCTTCTGATCAGTTTCTGAAAAAACTTAAGCCTAAACTTTTTGGCCTGCTTAAAAAGGAATTAAAAATTTTTAAAATATTTATTCATCTCCCTTTTTGATAGTAAAAGCATCAGAGGGCCTTAATTAACATGTAAATAAAATTTGGTGCGTTTCAGATCACTCTCTGAAAAAATATTTAAGAATTAATTTTGCAAAAAATAAAAATAAATTCGTGCATCTTTAAAAATTCATAAAAAATTTAGAACCCAGAGTTGAGTGAGTTAGCATCATAGTTGTGTGTTTCCTTGTCTTAAGGATGTCCTTAAAAAATATCGTTCGCTTCTGATCACTACTCGAAAAATGAGTGATTGAATTTTCACGAAAAAGTTAAGCCTAAACTTTTTGGCATATTTAAAAAGCAACTAAAAATTTTTAAAAATTTTATTCACCTCCCTTTTTGATAGAAAAAGTATCAGAGTGCCTTATATAACATGTATATAAAATTCGGTGCTTTTCTGATCACTTTTTGGAAAAATATTTATGAATTAATTTTTTGATCGTCCACAAATAATTTATAATTGATCAGAGGCTCACCAAATTTTGCAGAGATACGTATCGGAACACCACAAAAGCTTACAAATTTTCCTAGATTTTTAAACCCAGTGAAAAATTTTTGCAGACACCCACCACTTTTGCACTTAAAAAAATTTCAAAAAATTTGATCGTCCACTAATAATTTATAATTGATCAGAGGCTCACCAAATTTTGCAGAGATACGTATCGGAACCCTACAAATGCTTACAAATTTTCCTAGTTTTTTTAAACCCGGTGAAAATTTTTTGCAGACACCCACCACTTTTGCACTTAAAAAAATTTCAAAAAATTTGATCGTCCATAATAATTTGTAATTGATCAGGGGCTCACCAAATTTTGCAGAGAAACTGCTGAGAACCCTACAAATGTTTACAAATTTTATTAGAATTTTTTGCCTGGAGGAACACAGTTCTTCACACTTACCACACCAGGATTATTTTCAAAAAATCGATTTTACATGTGTCCATTTGGGGTACTCAAACATTTATGGGGAGCAAAAATCCATCGCAGAATTAAAGTACATGGTATAGGGAAGCTATTCCCGAAGGATTCGAACTCCCCATAAATCTGGGCGCATCGGTTCAGGGGGACTGCCCGAAAGCCAAAAAATCGATTTTTTCAAGTGTCTATTTGGGGTACTCAAACATTTATGGGGAGCAAAAATCCATCGCAGAATTAAAGTACATGGTATAGGGAAGCTATTCCCGAAGGATTCAAACTCCCCATAAATCTGGGCGCATTGGTTCAAGGGGACTGCCCCGAAGGCTAAAAAAAAATTATTTTGAAGAAAAAAAAATTAAAGGAACTGACTAGATAATATTTAAAATAGGTTATTTCTCTTCCTTTCAGTGTCCCTGCAAAGTTTGGTTCGCTTCTGATCAGTTTCTGAAAAAAAGTTAAGCCTAAACTTTTTGGCCTGTTTAAAAAGGAATTAAAAATTTTTAAAATATTTATTCATCTCCCTTTTTGGTAGTAAAAGCATCAGAGGGCCTTAATTAACATGTAAATAAAATTTGGTGCGTTTCAGATCACTCTCTGAAAAAATATTTAAGAATTAATTTTGCAAAAAATAAAAATAAATTCGTGCATCTTTAAAAATTCATAAAAAATTTAGAACCCAGAGTTGAGTGAGTTAGCATCATAGTTGTGTGTTTCCTTGTCTTAAGGATGTCCTTAAAAAATATCGTTCGCTTCTGATCACTACTCGAAAAATGAGTGATTGAATTTTCACGAAAAAGTTAAGCCTAAACTTTTTGGCATATTTAAAAAGCAATTAAAAATTTTTAAAAATTTTATTCACCTCCCTTTTTGATAGAAAAAATATCAGAGCGCCTTATATAACATGTATATAAAATTTAGTGCGTTTCTGATCACTTTCTAGAAAAATATTTATGAATTAATTTTTTGATCGTCCACAAATAATTTATAATTGATCAGAGGCTCACCAAATTTTGCAGAGATACGTATCGGAACACTACAAAAGCTTACAAATTTTCCTAGATTTTTAAACCCAGTGAAAAATTTTTGCAGACACCCACCACTTTTGCACTTAAAAAAATTTCAAAAAATTTGATCGTCCACTAATAATTTATAATTGATCAGAGGCTCACCAAATTTTGCAGAGATATGTATCGGAACCCTACAAAAAATTATTTTGAAGAAAAAAAATTAAAGGAATGTTGGATAGGGATCAAAGATCACTTTCTCATCATTGTTATCGACTGTTCTCTCTCCCCCTTTCTCTGTCACACACTATTTCCATTGTCTCTCTCTCTGCCTATCTCTTCCACATTTCTCTGACCCAATGTCTTTATAAGCGTGTCCATTCCCTCACTCATCGCTCTCCGCTCCATTCATTCGCATTGGACATTTATTTATTATTGTGTTCTCCTTCATCACTGCTCTCCTCCGACATCATCAATTTGTTCATTTATTTTTATTTGTGTTTATTAATAAATTGTTGATACACAACAATTTTGGCGCAGTCAGCACCAGCAGGCAACAATTCTGCACAACCTTTCAAGCCAAATCAAGGCTTATTCTGCACAACCTTCAAGCCAAATCAAGGCATATTCAGCAAGCCTAATTTGGCATTTCAAAAGCCTGGGCGGCTTTCATCGGAACATCAACAAAAACTGATCACCTGGGTGGTGTAAGTTCCGCTGGGTGCGGTTTCTCATCAACAAAAACTGATCACCTGGGTGGTGTAAAGTTCCGCTGGGTGCGGTTTAATCAACAATCAAAATGGACGCACAACAACTTCAGCAAATTTTGGACGCGGCTCTAAAAAAATCAGCCGAAGTTTTTGCCGCCGCACTCAACATTCAAAATCAAAACCCAAACCCAGGGTCATCCACAACGGCATCACTTGCGGCATCAATCAATGCCCGCCTCGAAAAATTCAATTATAATCCGGAGGTTGGACAGACTTACGACGCTTGGCTGAATCGATACGGAAAAATCGTTCAACAAGACGGCGCTTCGCTCCCAGAGCAGTCCAAAGTCCAACTTTTGGTCGGAAAATTAGATGAGGAGGAATACAAACGGTACGTTGACAGCATTGCCCCTAAAGCAACTGAACAATTCAACTGGCTCGAAACCGTTACAAATCTGAAAAAGATTTTTGGTGAGACGAGGTCGCTCTTCCTCCGCCGTTTCGACTGTTTTCAAATTCGCCAAAGCCAAAATCAAGACCTTTCAAGTCTTTTGGCACAAATCAATTCATCGTGTGAAAACGCCGAGTTGGATTTGAAGAAAGAGGAGCTAAAGTGCATGATCCTAATCATTTCTTTACGCGACGAATTTTCGGATTTGAAACAGCGATGTCTCCAACGGATGGAAGAAGCCCGAACCAATGGGAAAAGCATTACCCTACAGGAATTGGGCGAAGAATGCAAAAAGTACCAAATTTTGAAGGAAAGCACATTGGCACTCAGCACAAAACAATACAACGCCAATGCCATTCGTGCCAAGCCACAACAAATAAAGGACAAGGCAGACGCAACAAAGCACAACGCCAAACCTAAAGCGGTTCCAAAACCTTATGAGAGCAACAGCAAATTGCCAACCCGTCCATGCCCATCATGCGGGAACAAAAACCACTGGCGCTCTGATTGTTGGCACAAAGATGCCAAATGCCCAAAGTGTGGAAAAATCGGCCACATCGGCAAAGTTTGCCGAAGCAATTCTTCATTTCGCCACATCCAAACGGTGAACACAACGGAACGACATGCACAAATCAACACAGTCATCATTGACTTAATTTGCATGGAAATCAATTCAAGCCATCCAAAATATTGGAAAGTTCCAATAAAAGTGAACGGCTCAGATTATCCAATGCATGTCGATTCCGGCGCACAAATCACATTGTTCACAATCCAAACATGGATTCAAATGGGCAAACCGCCTTTGACGTCAGCAAATATTCGCGTCAAAAATTGCAATGACCAAACATTTGCAATTAAAGGACAATTCATGTGCGAAGTGCAATACATGGATCGTCCACCAATGAAATTGTTGGCATATGTGAGCCCCGAAATCAGTCATAATTTATTGGGCATGCCATGGATAGAAGCTTTGGAGGTGATCCCAAAAGAGATTATGCATCCAAATCTTCATCCAAAAATCAATACAATTTCAACGAAAGTCAACGAAATCAAAGACACGGAGACATTAATTTCGGCGCTCAAGTCAACACACTCCGATGTCTTCAGCCCAGAATTAGGTCACTGCACCAAATTCAAGGCCAATCTCATTCTGAAAAACGGTGCAAAGCCTATCTATTGCAAGGCAAGACCAGTTCCACATGGCGCTTTGGACGACGTAAATGCCGAAATCGATCGTCTACTGCAAATGGAAGGCAATCAAGCCCATCGAATTTAGCCATTGGGCCGCGCCAATTTTGGCAGTTAAAAAAAGGAATGGCAAAACACGCGTGTGTATCGATTTTTCCACTGGATTAAACGACGCACTTGAGCTACACCGCCATCCGCTGCCACGTCCTGACGACATTTACAATGCAATCGCCGGATCTAAATATTTCTTGCGCCTCGATTTGCGCGACGCTTATCTGCAATTGGAATTGTCTGATGAGTCTAAAAAGCTGTGTACAATCAACACACACCGCGGACTCTTCCAATGCCAGCGTTTACCATTCGGCGTAAAATCAGCGCCTGCAATTTTTCAAAGTTTGATGGACAAAATCATCACACCCATCAATGGCGCATTCGTCTACCTCGATGATGTGATTATCGCCAACACAACTCTCGACCAACACGTCAAAACAATTACCAAAGTTTTTGACAAAATCAAACAATTCGGTCTCAGAATTCAACTGGAAAAGTGCAGTTTTCTTCAAAAAGAAACCGTTTTCCTTGGCCACATAATTTCTGAAAATGGCCTACGCCCGGACCCATCAAGAGCCGAGGCTATTCAAAAAATGCCAGCGCCACACGACAAGTCGACTCTTCGGTCTTTCCTAGGAGCGCTCACTTACTACGGCAAATTCATCAAACAAATGCGCGAAATAAGAAGCCCATTGGATGAATTGCTCAAAAAGGATATACCGTGGAATTGGGAAAGTGATCAACAAAAATCCTTCGAAAAAGCTAAAGAAATTATGCTTTCGGATTTGTTGCTTACGCATTTCGACCCCAAATTGCCGATCATTGTGGCCGCTGATGCTTCAAAAGGAGGAATTGGTGCAACAATCAGCCATCAATTTCCCGACAAAAGTGAACGTGTCATTGAACACGCTTCATGCACTTTCTCGGCTGCTCAACAAAATTACAGCCAAATCGAAAAGGAGGCTTTAGGATTGGTGTTTGCGGTACAAAAATTCCACCGCATGCTATACGGCAGAAAATTCACTCTTCTGACCGATCACAAGCCCCTGCTGGCAATCTTCGGATCAACAAAAGGCATCCCAATTTATTCAGCCAGCCGACTTCAACGCTGGGCGTTAATTTTGTCAAATTACGAATTTGATATTAAATACGTCAACACAAAGGCATTCGGAAATGCCGACGTACTTTCGAGGCTCATCGCAAATTACCCGAGGCCATCGGAAGACATTCTCATCGCAAACATCTGCAACGACACTGATTGCTGTGTTAATTTTGTTTTTGAGGCCAAAATCGAGCAACTTCCGATCACCGCGAAAATAATAGCGGAGGAAACAGCAAAAGACGAAATTCTACAACAAATCAGTGCTTTCACCAAACAAGGATGGCCACAAAAGCTGAACGACATTAAATTGTCTCCTTTTCTTCCAAAAAAGGGACAAATATCCGAAATCGAAGGATGCCTCGCCTACGGTGAACGAATTGTCATCCCTTCGTCGCTCCGGGACAACATCCTCAAATCATTGCATTTTGCACATCCCGGCATTGTGCGAATGAAAGCCATTGCCAGGAACCACGTTTACTGGCCCGGAATTGATTCCGAAATCGAACGAGTGGTGAAACAATGCGAGGAATGCCACTCAGCAGCCAAAAATCCTACAAAGGCGAACCTTCAGCCATGGAAAGCAGCAAGCGGAGTTTTTGAGCGAATCCACATTGATTTCGCCGGCCCGTGTGCTGACGGCCAAACATACCTGGTATTGGTCGACGCTTACTCAAAATGGCCAGAAGTATGGCAAATGGAAAGGACTTCCAGCCAACTCACCATTTCAATGCTAAAATCATTCGTGCATCGGCTCGGAATTCCCAAAGAAATTGTCTCCGATAATGGAAGCCAATTTCGATCCGCCGAATTTGCACAATTCTGCAAAGAATTCGACATAAAGCACACCTTCACGCCGCCGTTCCACCCAATGCCGAATGGGGCAGCTGAACGGTTTGTCGACATTTTTAAACGGTCAATGAAAAAGTGCCGTCAAGAGGGAAAAGATTGGCTTCAAAAAGTGCTTTTGGCGTATCGCACGACACCAAACACGGCACTCAACGGCCATTCGCCAGACGAACTTTTCCTAGGACGCCGCATGCGCACAAAAATCGCACTTGTCCATCCGGAAAAACAAAAACTCCAGCCACCAAATTTGGAAAATTTCAAACAATTCCAAGGACAGTACATCAAAAAGATGGAAAACCAATTCAACACAAAACATGGAGCAAAATCAGCCATTTTCCAAAAAGAGGAACCAATTTATTTTTGGAATTTGAAAAACAATAAAGCCACTTGGCTTCCGGGAAAAATTATTGAGAAATTAGGCACATCTCCGACGTATCGCATCTTGGCACCGACGCTTGGCCGAGCCATTCATCGCCATGCCAACCAAATCAGACGACGTTATCCAATTGAATTGGACGACAATGATCAAGTTGAAGAAAATGATCAGACACAGGCACAAAATCCGCCACAATCGCCGATCGCGCAAAAACCGCAGAAGAATCGCCAGCAAACGCCTGCTCAGCCAGTGAATTTGCGCCGATCAGGAAGAGCCAGGCAAGCACCTCAACGACTGGACCTGGATCCGACAAAGCCAAAATATGGCTTAATCCGATCTTGAATCCCAAATCGAGGGACAATCGACTTAAGGAGGGAGGTGTTGGATAGGGATCAAAGATCACTCTTCACCATTGTTATCGACTGTTCTCTCTCCCCCTTTCTCTGTCCAACACTATTTCCATTGTCTCTCTCTCTGCCTATCTCTTCCACATTTCTCTGACCCCACGTCTTTATAAGTGTGCCCATTCCCTCACTCATCGCTCTCCGCTCCATTCATTCGCATTGGACATTTATTTATTAATTTGTTCTCCTTCATCACTGCTCTCCTCCGACATCATCATTTGTGCATTTATTTTTATTTGTGTTTATTAATAAATTGTTGATACACAACAAAAATTTTGAAAACCAATTATGGGTTAGATTTTTTCAGGTTAAGTCAGTCCTTTACAGCGGAGTACGTCTGTAAAATTTGGTGAGATTATATTGATTTTAGGAGGCGCTAGGATCGATGAAACTTTTTAAAATTTAAGCCTAAACTTTCGCATATTTAAAAAGCAATTTAAAATTTTTAAAATTTTTATTCATCTCCCTTTTTGATAGTAAAAGCATCAGAATGCCTTATTTAAATTGTAACTAAAATTTGGTGAGTTTCAGATATCTCTCTGAAAAAATATTTATGAATTAATTTTGCAAAAAAAAATAAATAATTAATGAAAAACTCAGAATTTCTAAAAATTTTGAAAACCAATTATGGACGAGATTTTTTCAGGTTAAGTCAGTCCTTTACAGCGGAGTACGTCTGTAAAATTTGGTGAGATTATATTGATTTTAGGAGGCGCTAGGATCGATGAAACTTTTTTAAAATTTAAGCCTAAACTTTCGCATATTTAAAAAGCAATTTAAAATTTTTAAAATTTTTATTCATCTCCCTTTTTGATAGTAAAAGCATCAGAATGCCTTATTTAAATTGTAAATAAATTTTGGCGCGTTTCAGATCACTCTCTGAAAAAATATTTATGAATTAATTTTGCAAAAAATTGGAAAAGTACGCAAAATATGAATCTCGAAAAATTTCAAATGCAACAAAATGGGAAGAAAATTTAAAGATAATATCTGCTTCTTCTGAGTTGTAACCCTGCAAAATCTGGGATTTTTCTGATCACTTCTCGTAAAACTATGAGTGATTGAAAGTTCTTTAAAAAGTTAAGCCTAAACTTTTTCGCATATTTAAAAAGCAATTAAAAAATTTTTAAATTTTATTCACCTCCCTTATTGATAGAAAAAGCATTAAAGTGCCTTATTTAACTTGTAAATAAAATTTGGTGCGTTTCAGAGCAGTCTCTGAAAAAATAATTATGAATTAATTTTGCAAAAAATTGGAAAAGTACGCAAAAATTGGAATATCCAAAATATTTTAAGAAACATTATGGATAGTTAATTAATTATATAAATATGCATTGTTCTTGGCTGTTACCCTGCGAAATCTGGGATTTTTCTGATCAATACTGGAAAAATTATGAGTGATTGAATTTTCACGAAAAAGTTAAGCCTAAACTTGGCATATTTAAAAAGGAATTAAAAATTTTTATAATTTTTATTAATCTCCCTGATTGATAGTAAAAGCATCAAAGTGCCTTATTTAACTTGTAAATAAAATTTGGTGCGTTTCAGAGCAGTCTCTGAAAAAATAATTATGAATTAATTGCAAAAAATTGGAAAAGTACGCAAAAATTGGAATATCCAAAATATTTTAAGAAACATTATGGGATAGTTAATTAATTATATAAATATGCATTGTTCTTGGCTGTTACCCTGCGAAATCTGGGATTTTTCTGATCAATACTGGAAAAATTATGAGTGATTGAATTTTCACGAAAAAGTTAAGCCTAAGCTTTGCATATTTAAAAAGGAATTAAAAATTTTTATAATTTTTATTCATCTCCCTGATTGATAGTAAAAGCATCAAAGTGCCTTATTTAACTTGTAAATAAAATATGGTGCGTTTCAGATCACTCTCTGAAAAAATATTTATGAATTAATTTTGCAAAAAATTGGAAAAGTACGCAAAATATGAATCTCGAAAAATTTCAAATGCAACAAAATGGGAAGGAAATTTAAAGATAATATCTGCTTCTTCTGAGTTGTAACCCTGCAAAATCTGGGATTTTTCTGATCAATACTGGAAAAATTATGAGTGATTGAATTTTCACGAAAAAGTTAAGCCTAAACTTGGCATATTTAAAAAGGAATTAAAAATTTTTATAATTTTTATTAATCTCCCTGATTGATAGTAAAAGCATCAAAGTGCCTTATTTAACTTGTAAATAAAATTTGGTGCGTTTCAGAGCAGTCTCTGAAAAAATAATTATGAATTAATTGCAAAAAATTGGAAAAGTACGCAAAAATTGGAATATCCAAAATATTTTAAGAAACATTATGGGATAGTTAATTAATTATATAAATATGCATTGTTCTTGGCTGTTACCCTGCGAAATCCGGGGGTTTTTCTGATCAATACTGGAAAAATTATGAGTGATTGAATTTTCACGAAAAAGTTAAGCCTAAGCTTTGCATATTTAAAAAGGAATTAAAAATTTTTATAATTTTTATTCATCTCCCTAATTGATAGTAAAAGCATCAAAGTGCCTTATTTAACTTGTAAATAAAATATGGTGCGTTTCAGATCACTCTCTGAAAAAATATTTATGAATTAATTTTGCAAAAAATTGGAAAAGTACGCAAAATATGAATCTCGAAAAATTTCAAATGCAACAAAATGGGAAGGAAATTTAAAGATAATATCTGCTTCTTCTGAGTTGTAACCCTGCAAAATCTGGGATTTTTCTGATCACTTCTCGTAAAACTATGAGTGATTGAAAGTTCTTTAAAAAGTTAAGCCTAAACTTTTTCGCATATTTAAAAAGCAATTAAAAAATTTTTAAATTTTATTCACCTCCCTTATTGATAGAAAAAGCATTAAAGTGCCTTATTTAACTTGTAAATAAAATTTGGTGCGTTTCAGAGCAGTCTCTGAAAAAATAATTATGAATTAATTTTGCAAAAAATTGGAAAAGTACGCAAAAATTGGAATATCCAAAATATTTTAAGAAACATTATGGATAGTTAATTAATTATATAAATATGCATTGTTCTTGGCTGTTACCCTGCGAAATCTGGGATTTTTCTGATCAATACTGGAAAAATTATGAGTGATTGAATTTTCACGAAAAAGTTAAGCCTAAACTTGGCATATTTAAAAAGGAATTAAAAATTTTTATAATTTTTATTAATCTCCCTGATTGATAGTAAAAGCATCAAAGTGCCTTATTTAACTTGTAAATAAAATATGGTGCGTTTCAGATCACTCTCTGAAAAAATATTTATGAATTAATTTTGCAAAAAATTGGAAAAGTACGCAAAATATGAATCTCGAAAAATTTCAAATGCAACAAAATGGGAAGGAAATTTAAAGATAATATCTGCTTCTTCTGAGTTGTAACCCTGCAAAATCTGGGATTTTTCTGATCACTTCTCGTAAAACTATGAGTGATTGAATTTTCACGAAAAAGTTAAGCCTAAACTTTTTGGCATATTTAAAAAGCAATTAAAAATTTTATTCACCTCCCTTTTTGATAGAAAAAGTATCAGAGTGCCTATATAAAATGTATATAAAATTCGGTGCTTTTCTGATCACTTTTTGGAAAAATATTTATGAATTAATTTTTTGATCGTCCACAAATAATTTAAAATTGATCAGAGGCTCACCAAATTTTGCAGAGATACGTATCGGAACACTACAAAAGCTTACAAATTTTCCTAGATTTTTTAAACCCAGTGAAAAATTTTTGCAGACACCCACCACTTTTGCACTTAAAAAAATTTCAAAAAATTTGATCGTCCACTAATAATTTATAATTGATCAGAGGCTCACCAGATTTTGCAGAGATACGTATCGGAAGATAATATTTAAAATAGGTTATTTCTCTTCCTTTTTTAAAATATTTATTCATCTCCCTTTTTGGTAGTAAAAGCATCAGAGGGCCTTAATTAACATGTAAATAAAATTTGGTGCGTTTCAGAGCAGTCTCTGAAAAAATAATTATGAATTAATTGCAAAAAATTGGAAAAGTACGCAAAAATTGGAATATCCAAAAAATTTTAAGAAACATTATGGGATATGTCGCAAAAAAAATTAGCGACGAGAATGGCAGAGGAAAGAAAGGAGGGAGCGCCCTCCACCGAGGGCAGGGAGTCACGGTCAAAGGCTTTCTGGTGTTCAACGACGATGGGACTCCTCAAGAGCTGTCGTCGGATGATGAAGACCGTTTTGGGGGAGGCGCTCGGGACCATCCTGCGCCACCACGCCGCCGTCCCCGCCCAAAGAGAAAGAATTGGGGACGCCGCTGGATGCGCCGTTGAATGGTCGGGAATTTCCCGGCGGACTCTCCGGGGGCCAGGGAGGCGATTTTTGATCCGATCGGAATGTGTTGGACGCTTCTTCCCATTTTATTTTTCTCCCATTTTTCAAATTTCGTACCATTCCCCATTTTCTCTTCCTCTTCCTTTTTTATTTCCATCGCTTAATTTGCATTTGTTTATCGCTATTTCACTGAAATTCAAATGTTCTTTGTCCGCCCGATTTCCCAGAATTCCCATTTTTTGCCCCCTCTTTGTCCTATTCATCGTATTTCTTCGCCATCACCAATCTTTTCAAATTTGTGCTCCCCCTTCTCCTTTCTCATTGCCCTTCGCAGGTGCCATCCCCATTCACGTGTTTTGCATTTTTTGTCTCAGTGCCCGGGGCCTATTTAAGCCCCCCAGCCCCGCTCTTCTCACCCTTCCTTCTGTTCTCTGGACTAACTCATTCTCTACGATCCTTTTTCCTTATCTTTTGCTCTCCACATTTTTTGCTCTCTCCGATTTTTGTTTATCCTACGGCAAATAAAATTGTGTTTGTTGACCTCTCCTTTGGTCGCGGCAAATTCCCTCCCCTCTCTTCGGAATTGCCAACAGCAAACTGCACAATCAGGGGCTTCCTCTGCCCCTTGGTCTGTTCTCGAATACTGCACGGTCGAACGGGATCGGATCTCCCCTTGATCCGAGGCTCACTCCTTCTTTTCTCTCCAGTGAACGAGTCGGGTCAATCCCGACGGTCGCAGTTTGGAGTCCACTCACTCCTCCTTTGAGTGGTGGTGCCGTTTCCTTCCTTCCCTCTTTGTCCCGCCCTCCCTCTTCTCCTTTCTCGGCCCCCCTTGGGCCTCAATTCGAAAGGGGTCGACTAAGCCGAGAAAGAGGGCACGGAACCCGGTGATCACCCCTCCCTTTGATCATCAAGGTTTTCGGACAAACTGGTGCCGTTAGCAGGGGGTTTTCACTGCTCAACTCATTGACCGGTCATCCGACGACCGCGCCAACTTCGGACACCGGACTTCGAAAGACAAAAATGGACCCAACGGACAACGAGCAAGACCACGGCAACGACGGGAATGAGCGAACCGGATGCTCACCCACAACGCAAATCGGAGCCATGCCGATGAGTGCAAAGAAGGGAAAAGGCAAACCAAAAGTGGTTGAGACTTCAACAATTCAAAGCAATTCGGGCGTTCTGCCCGGAGGGACTCGGAACCTTCGTAGTAATGGCATTACCATACGTGCCATTCGGGACCAGCTGGAAAGGGCATCGGGCCCTCTCGCTGATCGGATCGCGGAAGCACGAGAGCTGCTCGATCCGGACCTCAACGCAGGAGACAAGCCTCAGTCAGCAGTCTGTCTCTCGGCCATGGAGAGAGGACTGCGGGAGATGGTCGACATTTTCAAAGGCCACTTCGATCGGGGCCTAGCGGCGATCGGGGACGAACCGCCGGAGCTGCACGACTACCTGTACGATGCTTTCACCGTGCCCCTCCCGGCGGCGACGAGATGTTTGGGGCTCCGATCACACCCGCCCCCTGCCGAACTGCTTCAAATCGCGATGGAACACCTTGCTGATCTGCGAACGGTCCGTCGAACGCTCGAGGACGTGGAAAAGCTATCTCAGCTTTCATTCGGGACCCGATCGGGAACAGGGGACAGTCAGCCCGCGGGAGATGGTCCCGCTGTCCGTCGCACGCCGCCTCCACAGCAAGTCCATGACCCGACCGATCACCAGTCAGACGAGTGGCTGTTTGGACAATTCCCAAGACGGTTCCAGCAGCTGAACATCCAAGAGGAGCGTCGGGCGGTGACGCCCGTGATGCGAAGCGTCGCCCAGGTCGCCCAAAACCCGGGCGTAAACGCAGAAGGAGCCGGAGCCAACACTCGAGAGTGGGTCAATCAGACCAGCGATCGGAGGGAACGGACTCGTTCCCCACGTATTCGACAAGCGGGCAATCAATTGCGCCCGCCGGTTCCAGACCATTCAATTGCGGGAAATCCAAATCCCTGCAGTCGTTTTCGGACAACCGGACAGGTCAGGGGCAGAGACCCCTCAGCTCTGCGAACCGTCCGGCATGACGAAGGGACCACGGCATTCGAGACCGTGCGCCTCCAGCCACCGACATTTTCGGGAAAACCGGAGGACTGGACGACATTTTGGTCGTACTTCAAACGAGCAGTGGATGACAAGTCCATACCGGGCTTTGAGAAACAGCTTCTTCTCCTTCGCTGTTTGAAGGAGGGGTCCCCAGCCAGGAGGGCTGTCGAGGTCTACCCTCCCTCGGACGGGAATTATCCCGTCGTCATCCAATTGCTGAAAGAACGGTTCGGAGACACGGATGATCTGCAGCGGGCAATCCGGGCCCAGCTTCTCCACCTTCCACCGGCCAGAGAAAATGTCCAAAGTCTGACAACCGTTGTGGACGAGTTCGAGCGCGGAGTGTGTCAATTGGAGCAACTCGGAGCAAATGTGGAAGACGCTTCCTTCGGGCCACTGCTCGAATCCAAATTGCCGGTGCGGATCCTGACGGAACTGCGGATCCGGGAAAGCACGAGCGGAACGAAATGGTCAGTTCGGGAATTTCGGAGGGCGGTGGGTGCCCAAGTCAGGTGCATGCGTGCGGCTGAATCGGCTCTGGCGGCAATGCGCGAGCCGGAACGCCGAACGGAATCACGGCCGGAACCGGACCGACATGCCCGAGGAGCACGGAATCGGGATCAATTCCCGAGGGCGTTTATGGTCGGAGGAAACCCTTCAGCCCAACGACCCGCAACACCTCCTGGGGCATCAGCCCCTCGGACTGGGACTCACACACCGAATCGGAAGGTGAATGATCAGAATGGGAACCGGAATCATCGACCTCCCCGATCTCGGGGGGAGGTCCCGGCTGACAATGCCTGTTCTCTGTGCCAAAAACCGGGCCATCGCCCGAGCAGTTGTTCGGCCTACCCCACGGCCCAAACCCGTCGACAGCGGCTCGTCGAGCAACGGCGCTGTCTTCGCTGCCTCTCTTCTGATCACATTGCCAGCTGTTGTCCACGCCCAAGAGCCTGCCGATGGTGCCAGCGAGACGACCATCATTCCTTGGTCTGTTGGGTCGGGTCGGGGACACAACTCGCAACCCGCGAACCCCCGGCGGGAATGGAGTCAGGCGGCCGGGACAAACACAAACCGGTGGCAAATGCTATGCTGGTACAAACCGGACTGAACTCGGAGAGCGATTCCCGCCCGCCCGAGGCTCGAACCAAAACCAAGCGAAAGCCGAAGCGACGAGCGAACGATCAGGCCAATCAATCGGAGAAACAAGGGGAACGATCCCCTGGCACAGACCAGCGAGCATTCACAGCGATGGGCGAGAGCCTGCCGGCTTACCTGATGGTATGCCCCGTGGTAGCTGCCAATGACGACATCACGCGTCAGCGTCGGACCGCTCTGCTCTTGGACCCAGGAAGTCAGGTGGATTGGGCCCAAACGATCTTGACAGAGCAGCTTGAACTACCAAACGCGGGATCTGTCCCGCTTGTTGTGCAAGTGTTCGGCGGGTCAAAGAAGAGAGTCCCGTCGACCAAACACCGGCTGAAACTCAAGCGATCGGACGGAGGATGGGAGCAACTGGAGGTGTCGTCCGTGCCGTACGTCTGTACGCCCATTCAAACCAAGCTGGTTGGGCCGGGAACCCATCCCGGGCTGCTTAAACCTGTGGACGCGACACTTCAGCCCCAAATCGTGATCGGAATACGCAAGTTCTGGGACTTTGTAATTGGGTTCAAAAAATCAGCCGCGGGGGTTTTCCTCATCGACACAGTTTTCGGGACTGTGCTCTGCGGAGAGCATTTCGGAGCTCACTTGGGGCAATCGGCACCCCATAACCACATTCTCATGGCCATAACCGATGAAGACAACGGATGGAATCGCATGCCGCCCCCGTCGGCCGTGGAACAATTCTGGTCGCTCGAGACTATCGGAATTCGGGACGACCCGACTGGAGACGCTGACACCGAAGCAATCATTCAATTCGAGAAATCAGTTCGTCAAAAGGAGGATGGCCGTTATTCAATTCGGTTGCCGTGGCGGGACCCAATTCCCGCCTTGCCCAGCAACTTCGCCGTGGCTTACAGGCGCCTCACCAGCCTGATCAACCGATTACAACGAATGCCCGACGTTTTGGAGCGGTACCGGGCAGTGATCGAAGAGCAATTCAGCACCGGAATCATCGAAGAAGCCACGATTGGAGCTAGCCAGCGGGAACATTTCATCCCGCACCAAGCCGTGATCACGCCCAAGAAGCTGCGGATCGTCTACGACGCTAGCGCCCACACCAAAGGAGCTCCGTCCTTGAACGACTGCCTGCTACGGGGACCCGTGTGGCTGCCCGATTTGGCCGGAATGCTGCTGAGATTTCGGGCTTGCCAAGTGCCCGTGATTGCCGATGTCGAGAAGGCCTTTCTGATGGTCGAGATCGAAGAGGCGGACCGCGAGGTATGCAAATTTCTGTGGGTTCGGGATCCCACGAGGCCAGTGACGACGGACAATCTTATGCCGCTGAGGTTCCGGCGGCTCGCTTTCGGGCTGACTCCAAGCCCGTTTTGCCTCGCCGCTGTGGTCCGCCATCATCTCCGGAAGTACGGCTCGGACTTCGCGGAGCAGCTGATCCGCGACACTTACGTCGACAACGTACTCATCCCCGCGGACACTCGAGAAGAAGCGGTCGAGAAAGCCAGCTTGGCGAAGCAAATGTTCACTGGTGCTCGGATGAATCTGAGGGAGTTCCTCAGCAATGACCAGGATCTCAATCGGGAATTCCCGACAAACGACTACCTCGGAAAGACGACCGCCAAAATGCTCGGCCTTGAATGGAACTCCGAGCGGGACGAAATTCGGATGAACTACCCGGGGATCCCCCCGGATTGCGCCGCAACTAACTCCCGCAGGTCCGTGCTCAAAACAATCGCCAGTCTCTTCGACCCATTGGGGACTTTGGCCCCTGCCACTCTCGCGGCCAAACGCTTCTTCCAACGCTTGTGGGACGCGACTCACGATTGGGACTCTCCACTCAACCCAACTGATCAGCGGGAATGGGAGCGAATCACCGCAAATTGGGACGGGGAGGTAACCCTAATTCCACGGAAAGTGATAACGGGAACAGGACTATCATTGTCACTTCACGTTTTCACGGACGCATCGGAGTACGCCTACGCCGCCGCAGTGTATGTTCGATCCGAAGGACCCGACGGGACTTCTTCCCGTCTGCTCATGGCAAAGTCGCGTCTCAAGCCAAAGAAGGCGGCGGACACGTTCACCATCCCGAGGATGGAATTGATGGGCATCCTGCTCGGCGTGCGGTTGGCGGCGTTCGTTCACACGCAGCTCCACCGTCCGATTGCTCAACAGCATTTATGGAGCGACTCCATGATTGCTCTCCATTGGGTAAGGAACCACACACCACAACCGCAGTTCGTAGCCAACCGACTGCTCGAGATCCGAACGGCGACGGACATCACCTTTCATCATGTCCGGTCAGAGGACAACTCCGCCGACATCGCCACGCGCGGGATGCCTCCCGCTGAACTTCAAAGCAGTCAGTTGTGGTGGAAGGGGCCATGGTGGATCGTTTCGCCGGCCGACGAATGGCCAAAAGAGTTGGAGTTCAAGGTGGACAGGGAGGGGACCGAGTTCCCCTTGGATCAGGACATTCCCAGCGCAATGCTCCTCACCTCCACACAAGACGATTCGTTCCCGACAACTTTCCTCAGAAAGTGCGGCCAGTGGAAGCGAGCGGTCCGTGTTATCGCTTGGTCGCTGCGATTCGTCAGAAAGGCAAGAAAGGGAGGGACAAATGAGGCCCGAATTGAGAAAGAGGGGAAACGTGACCCCCTGTGCACTGAGGAGCTGAACGCGGCGCAAAAAACCATCATCCAATCAGCCCAAAACGAGGGCAAAATGCCGCAAGGGATTCAAACCGACGTGGACGAGGACGGTACGAAACGCCTGCACAGCCGAGTTGAGAATTGCGCTGAATCGGAACTCAGCAGACCAATCGTCCTGCCAAAGCATTCGAGGATCGGCATTCTGCTGATCGCGGACACTCATGAGGGACTGTGCCATTCTGGTATAAATGCGACTCTCTCCCAGTTCTTGAAGGGGTACTGGACCCCTGGAGCCCGTCAACAAGCGAGAAAGGTGATCAAATCATGCCGAAAGTGCCGTCGAATGGAAGCGGCACCTTACGCTCTTCCTCCAATGCCACCGCTGCCAGCTGATCGGGTCAGACGCCGGCTGCCATTCGAATCGGTGGGGCTGGACTTCTTGGGCCCCACGGCGGCGTTGGATGAGTCGGGACAGCGGCGCAAAGCATGGGTGCTGCTGATCACGTGCTTGACAACTCGGGCAATTTACGTCGATGCCACTCGAGACCTCTCAGCCGACAGCCTGATCACGCTTCTACGCCGATTCATTGCCAGGCGAGGGGCGCCTTCACGGATCCTCAGTGACAACGCGCCTTCATTCACTTTGGTAGGCCGAACTCTTTCATCATTCGGAATTACGGGTAACGACCCCGTGGCATTCATTGATTCTCGTGGAATCAAGTGGCGATTCACTCCCAGCCACACCCCCTGGGCGGGAGGAGTGTTCGAACGGGCAGTCCAATCAGTCAAACGGGCACTGCAGAAGACACTCGGAAGCTCGGTGATCAATTATGACGAGCTGATTACGCTTCTGGCAGAGGTGGAAGCAGCGGTCAATTCGAGACCGCTCACTTACGTCAGTGACGGAGCCGGCGATCCGCTACCGATCAGACCGATCGACTTCATCCAGGAGAACGGCCGATTGGGGATTGATCCCCTGAACCCAGCCTCAGAACTCCCACCCGATCGGAAAGACCCCCCGCATGTTCAGCTCGAGAAGCGATGGAGGGCGGTGCAGCAACGGACAGAACATTTTTGGAGGCGTTGGCACTCCGAGTACCTGCTGCATTTGCGGGAGAAAGCCGGCTGGCAGCATCGGAACAGGCGGGTGGTCGCCGGCGGGACACCAAAAGTCGGCGACGTCGTGCTGGTGGAGGACAAAATGCAGCCCCGCAATGTGTGGCAGATGGGCCGAATCACCGAACTCAGGGGCCCACCGGATCAGATCAGGAGCGTGCTGATACGAATGCCAAACGGCCGAATTTGGGGGCGCCCGGTAAATAAAATATGCCCCCTTGAGGAATCACCGGAATCAGACCGAGACGGGACAACAGAAATGGGCAAGAACGACGACATCATGGGGGACCTCATTCCCCCGGGCCCAATCATGGAACAAATTGAGCCCCAAGTTGAGGGTAACGACGGACCAACGCATCAGGAGGCGGACACAATTGACGAGTCCGTGCCGGCCAGCGCCGAAGAGCCGGCCGAAATCATCGGTCAGAGCGGGCAGGGCAAGGAAGAAGCGCAAGTCGAACGGGAAAACAATCCCGTGGCCCTTCGTCGATCACGGCGGGGCCGAAAAATTCGAGAAATTCGTGACCCGGAGTGGTCAATGCCGAGAAAGCCGCAAAAACGGAAGTTTGGACAATCCCGCATAGTATTGACGCTTTTGGCCGTGCTGATGTGGACCGGTACCGTCGTCGGGTGTCAACCCGCCCCACGAAACTCGAGACTGACGGCGTTGCGCGACCCGAATGACCTCAAGAATCCATGCGAGTTGAGCTGCGCGGCGCGTGGAGTGACCGTGTACAGCGACGAATCGGTGGACAAACTCGAAATTTGCTGCGCGGATGGGTGTTGGGCAACTTCGCCTAAGAATCCCGAGACTCACTACGAACTCCCGGTCGAGCTGCTGATCCACGGCTACAATTGTACAAGCAGCTGTTGGGTGGGGAAAAGTTCCCCACGGAGCGCTGCCCGTCATTGCGCCCCAAAATCGGAATGCGATCTGATGCAATGCCTCTTGTGCTGGGAGCAACTCGCCAACCCGAAGTGCAACCCGCGATGGTCATCGGCCTTTTTCGGAATTGGCATGGCAGCCGTGTTGGCACTCTGCGGCTGTTTGTGGCCAATGATCAGTCGCTGTTTACTCGGGGCGTCTCTGCTGTGGAAGGTGATGGCATGGGTGACTCGGTACCCAATTCGGGTTTTCAATCGTTTGGCGGGCCGGGACATTCCCGAGCCGACCGCCGATCAGGTCAAAAGTCGGGTGAGAAAGGGCGCAAGAAAGGCCCGGGCCGAAATTAGGGACGTCCAGGAACGACTGCAATTGGCCAGACGAGCTCGAGCAGCCGCTCGAGCCTGGAGGAATCCCGAACGAGGACGGGCGTTCATGCCCGGGGTCGCTACGGCACTGCTTCCGCTTTTGTGCTGCGTTGCCATTTCTTCTTCATCAAAGCCCATTTCGGTAATGCTCCGATCAGAGGACTGTGCGAGGACACCATCGGGACTCAAATGTTCGGGATCCGCGGCGACGATCCTGACTCTGTTGCCATCCGATCAGGTCAACTCATTTTTGATCAGATCGGCTCAGGACGAATTGCTCGGGGCTGTTCGCCTACGGCTCACTTCAATCACTATGGTCTGCGTGCCCAAAACGGAGAAATGGCTCCGTTCCTACACAGTCTCGACAGTTGCGATCAAAAGATGCCCAGCGGCGGGCTCGTGTCACGGAGACTATTGCGCCCGCGTTCGAAACGGGGCAAAGGTCCCCGAGCTCATGGAACTGAACAATCGACCCGGCCACTCGGCCTGCATCCAAAGCACAAGCTTTTGGCACAATTCGTGTGGCCTTCCATCCGCTGCTTGCCTCTTCTACCGCTGGGCTGCAACTCCGACAACCTCCACGCTTTTCGAGGAGTTCAGCTGTTTGGAGTGGGATCTACAGCTCAGCGCTTGGGTGGAACTGGAGACGAACAGCGGGCAAGTGGAGTCTCAAAGGGTCGTGATCCATCCCGGGATTCCCGAGCAATGGGGAAACATGACTCTGGCGGTCGTCCCCTCTTCCCTCCCTCCATTGCCAGTCTTGTCATCATTTTTCATCACCGATGGGCGAGCCGTGGCAATGGGGAAAACCATCCCCTCTGACCTCCACTGCACGGACGAGCAGCAGGCCCGAGGCTTCGATCAGTGCCAACTCTCGATTGGGGCGTGCCAAAAATGTGCCCCAGATCACGATAATGGCTCCGTCCATTGCCATTGCCGAGACGTCAATATCGAGCAGTACATGGCCAATCCCGAGAGCAGACTGCCGTTGGATGTCGCCCGCCTTCACATCCATCACCGGGGCCCGCAGGTGCGGGCGGAATTTCAGTACACCCCGGTCCAGGTACATGTCCAACTGAACGGGGTGGAACTGCTGAGCGAGTACAGCAACACCCGCTGTTGGGTCACTTCACCCAAGCTCGAGGGGTGCTACCGTTGTGTTCGGGAGCAACGGTGGAAGCGACG